>JAVSCE010013796.1:0-24888 GCA_032199065.1 Smutsia gigantea | reverse complement strand
AGCTCCCTGGCTGGCTGCACAGCTCCAAGGAGCCCCTCCGTGATACACAGCCTATTGTGCCTTTCTCCCAGTCAGCCCCACCTGGGTCAAAAACTGGCACACCCTACCCTGGTGTTAGGCCAGCCAGAGGGAAGATCAGTCTACAGCAAATACAAACTCAAAACATAGAGGCTTATACCTGTGTGCTCGACCCACTGGTTCAGGCAGTGGTGTCAGGCATAGCAGCCAGGAAGCAGGAAACAGCTCTTTCTTCCCCCTAGACACCAATACCACTCGCCTGTGAGCCCCAACATTGCTTCAGGGGCTGAGCAGCTCCAGAGAGTAGAGCTTCTGGGCACTAGAGGGCACCATATACAAATATGAAATGCCAAAGGAATCTGGTTCAAAGTAAAATTATATATACAACTCCTGAGAAAGATTTAAATGACATAGACCTCATAAATATTCCTGAAAGGGACTTAAAAATAAAAATCATTAACATACTCATGGAGGTATGGAAAGATATTCAAGAACTCAGGAATGAATTACAGTCGGAGATCCAATCATTAAAGAGCACAATGGAGAGTATTAAAAGCAGATTGGATATGCTGGAGGAGACGATAAATGAAATAGAAATTAGAGAAGAGGAATACAAAGAAGCTGAGGCACAGAGAGAAAAAAGGATCTATAAGAATAAAACAATATTGAGAGAACTGTGTGACCAATCCAAACGGAACAATATTCGCATTATAGGGGTACCAGAAGAAGAAGAGAGAGAAAAAGGGATAGGAAGGGTCTTTGAGGAGGTAATTGCTGAAAACTTCCCCAGTCTTGGGAAGGAGATAGTCTCTCAGGCCATGGAGATGCAAAGACCACTCAACACAAGGGACCCAGGGAAGAAAACACCAAGACATATAATAATGAAAATGGCAAAGATCAAGGATAAGGACAGACTATTAAGAGCAGCCAGACAGAGAAATAAGATCACATACAAGGGAAAGCCCATCAGGCTATCATCAGACTTCTCAGCAGAAACCTTACAGGCCAGAAGGGAGTGGCATGGTGTATTTAATGCAATGAGGCAGAAGGGCCTCGAACCAAGATTACTTTATCCGGCAAGATTATCATATAAATTTGAAGGAGGGATTAAACAATTTCCAGATAAGCAAAAGCTGAGAGAATTTACCTCCCACAAGGCATCTCTACATTGTATTTTGGAGGGACTGCTATAGATGGAAGTGTTCTTAGGTTTATTGGCTGACACCAGAGATAATAAAACCACAGCAAAGAAAGTAGAACAGCTAATTACTAAGCAAATGCAAAATTAAATTAATTATCCCCAAAGTCAATCAAGAGATAGACAAACAGTACAGAATATGATACCTAATATATAAAGAATGGAGGAGGAAGAAAAAGGAGGAAAAAAAAGAACCTTTAGATTGTGTTTGTAATAGCATATTAAGTGAGTTAAGGTAGACTCTTAGATAGTAAGGAAGTTAACCTTGAACCTTTGGTAACCACGAATCTAAAGCCGGCAATGGCAATAAGTACGTACCTATCGATAATCACCCTAAATGTAAATGGACTGAATGCACCAATCAAAAGACATAGAGTCACTGAATGGATAAAAAAGCAAGACCCATCTATATGCTGCCTACAAGAGACACACTTTAAACCCAAAGACCTACACAGACTAAAAGTGAAGGTATGGAAAATGATATTTCATGCCAACAATAGGGAGTAAAAACCAGGCGTTGCAGTACTAGTGTCAGACAAAATAGATTTCAAAACCAAGAAAGACAAAGAAGGACATTACATAATGATATAAGGGTCAACCAACAAGAAGATATAACCATTATAAATATCTATGTGCTCAACACAGGAGCACCTATGTATGTTAAACAAATACTAACAGAATTAAAAGGGGAAATAGAATGCAATGCATTCATTCTAGGAGACTTCAGCACTCCACTCACTCTGAAGGACAGATCAACCAGACAGAAAATAAGTAAGGAGACAGAGGCACTGAACAACACATTAGAACAGATGGACGTAACGGACATCTACAGGACTCTACACCCAAAAGCAGCAGAATACACATTCTTCTCAAATGCACATGGAACATTTTCAAGAATAGATCATTATAGGCCACAAAAAGAGGCTTAGTAAATTCAAAAAGATTGAAATTCTACCAACCAGTTTCTCAGACCACAAAGGTATGAAATATAAATAAATTATGCAAAGAAAATGAAAAATCCCACAAAAACATGGAGGCTTAACAACATGCTCCTAAATAACCAATGGATCAATGACCAAATAAAAACGGAGATCAAGCAATATATGAAGACAAATGACAACAATAATTCAACAACACAAAGTCTGTGGGACACAGCAAAGGGTGTGCTAAAAGGAAAGTATATTGCAATACAGGTCTACCTCAAGAAAGAAGAACAATCCCATATGAGCAGTCTAAACTCACAATTAATGAAACTAGAAAAGGAAGAACAAATGAATTCCAAAGTCAGTAGAAGGAGGGACATAATAAAAGATTAGAGCAGAAATAAATAAAATCGAGAAGAATAAAACAATAGAAAGAATCAATGAAACCAAGAGCTGGTTCTTTGAGAAAATAAACAAAATAGATAAACACCTAGCCAGACCTATCAAGAAAAAGAGTCTACTCACATAAACAAAATCAGAAATGAGAAAGGAAAAATCACTACAGATACCACAAAAATACAAAGAATTATTAGAGAATACTATGAAAAATTATATGCTAACAAACTGGATAACCTAGAAGAACTGGACAACTTTCTAGAAAAATACAACCTTCCAAGGCTGACCTAGGAAGAAACAGAAAATCTGAACAGACCAATTACCAGCAATGAAATTGAACTGGTAGTCAAAAACGTACCTAAGAACAAAACTCCTGGACCAGATGAATTTTATCAAACATTTAGTGAAGACCTAGTACCCATCCTCCTTAAAGTTTTCCAAAAACTAGAAGAGGATGGAATACTCCCAAACTCATTCTATGAGGCCAGCATCACTCTAATACCAAAACCAGGCAAAGACACCACAAAAAAAAGAAAATTACAGACCAATATCCCTGATGAACACACATGCAAAAATACTCAACAAAATATTAGCACACCAAGTTCAAAAATACATCAAAAAGATCATCCATCATGATCAAGTAGGATTTATTCCAGGGATGGAAGGATGGTACAACATTTGAAAATACATCAACATCATCCACCACATCAACAAAAACAAGGACAAAAACCACATGATCATCTCCATAGATGCTGAAAAAGCATTTGAGAAACTTCAACATCCATTTGTGATATAAACTGTCAACAAAATGGGTACAGAGGGCAAGTACCTCAACATAATAAAGGCCATATATGACAAACCCACAGCCAACATTATACTTAACAGCGAGAAGCTGAAAGCTTTTCCTTTAAGATCAGGAACAAGACAAAGATGCCCACTCTCCCCACTTCTATTCAACATAGCTCTAGAGGTCCTAGCCACGGCAATCAGACAACACAAAGAAATAAAAGGCATCCAGATTGGCAAGGAAGAAGGTAAACTGGCCCTGTTTGCAGATGACATGATATTGTACATAAAAAACCCTAAAGAATCCACTCCAAAACTACTAGATCTAATATCTGAATTCAGCAATGTTGTGGGATACAAAATTAATACACAGAAATCTGTGGTATTCCTATACACTAACAATGAACTAGCAGAGAGAGAAATCAGGAAAACAATTCCATTCACAATTGCATCAAAAAGAATAAAATCCCTAGGAATAAACATAACCAAGGAAGTGAAAGACCTATACTCTGAAAACTACAAGACACTCATGAAAGAAATTAAAGTAGATACCAATTAATGGAAACACATCCCATGCTCATGGATAGGAAGAATTAATATTGTCAAAATGGCTATGCTGCCTAAAGCAATCTACAGATTCAATGCAATTCCTATCAAAATACTGACAGCATTCTTCAACGAACTAGGAAAATCATTCTAAAATTCATATGGAACCACAAAAGACCCTGAATAGCCAAAGCAATCCTGAGAAGGAAGAATAAAGCAGGGGGGATTATGCTCCCCAACTTCAAGTTCTACTACAAAGCCACAATAAGCAAGACAATTTGGTACTGGCACAAGAACAGATCCATAGACCAATGGAACAGACTAGAGAGCCCCGATATAAACCCAACCATATAAGGTTAATTAATATATAATAAAGGAGCCATGGATATACAATGGGGAAATGACAGTCTCTTCAACAGCTGGTGTTGGCAAAACTGGACAGCTACATGCAAGAGAATGAAACTGGATTATTGTTTAACCCCATACACAAAAGTAAACTCGAAATGGATCAAAGACCTGAATGTAAGTCATGAAACCATAAAACTCTTAGAAGACAACATAGGCAAAAATCTCCTGAATATAAGCATGAGCAACTTTTTCCTGAACGCATCTCCTTGAAGAAGGGAAACAAAAGCAAAAATGAACTCATGGGACTACATCAAACTAAAAAGTTTCTGTACGGCAAAGGGCATCATCAACAGAACAAAAAGGCATCCTACAGTATGGGAGAATATATTTGTAAATGACATATCCGACAAGGGGTTAACATCCAAAATATTTTAAAAACTTACATGCCCAACACCCAAAAGGCAAATAACCTGATTAAAAAAATGGGCAGAGGATATGAAGAGACAATTCTCCAAAGAAGAAATTCAGATGGCCAACAGACACATGAAAAGATGCTCCACATCACTAATCATCAGGGAAATGCAAATTAAAACCACAATGAGATATCACCTCACACCAGTAAGGATGGCCAGCATGCAAAAGACTGAGAACAACAAATGCTGGCGAGGATGTGGAGAAAGGGGAACCCTACACTACTGGTGGGAATGCAAGCTAGTTCAACCATTGTGGAAAGCAATATGGAGGTTCCTCAAATAACTAAAAATACAAATACCATTTGACCCGGTCATCCTGCTTCTTGGAATTTACCCAAAGAATACAACTTCTCAGATTCAAAAAGACATATGCACCCCTATGTTTATCGCAGCACTTTTTACAATAGCCAAGATATGGAAGCAACCTAAGTGTCCATCAGTAGATGATGGATAAAGAAGAGGTGTTACATATACACAGTGGAGTACTATTCAGCCATAAGAAGGAAACAAATCCTACCATTTGCAACAACATGGATGGAGCTGGAGGATATTATGCTCAGTGAAATCAGTCAGGTGTAGAAAGACAAGTGCCAAGTGATTTCTCTCACTTGTGGAGTATAACAAGGAAGCAAAACTGAAGGAACAAAATAGCAGCAGACTCAGAGACTCCAAGAAGGAACTAGCGGTTACCAAAGGGGAGGGGTGGGGGAGTGCGGGTGGGGAGCGAGGCAAAAGGGAATTGAGGGGTATTATGTTTAGTACACATGGTGTGGGGGGTCACTGGGAAAACAGTGTAGCACAGAGAAGGCAAACTGAATCTGTGTCATCTTACTACACTAAAGGACAGTGACTACATTGGGGTATGGGTGGGAACTTGATAATATGGGTAAATGTAATAAACACATTGTTTTTTCATGTGAAACCTTCATAAGATGTATATCAATAAGACCTTAATAAAAAAAGAAAAGCAGAGGGTTCCTGAACATGAGAATTCCTGGAGTTATCATGTGCCTCATCACCCAGAATCTGCAAGCCTGAAACAATGGTGGGTAGAGCTATTGAAGAATGAGCTAAGGTACCAGTTCAATCTTAGTACCTTGAAATGTAGTATAATCACTGAAACTATAGCCAATATATTATTTTCTTGAACAGCTTGAAAATGTAGGTCCAGGAACCAAAGAGCAGTAGTAGGAGTGTCTCCAATGGTCATCACTCCAGTGACTTATATGTGGAACTGGTGTTTCCCTGTTCCTGAAAAGCTAAGCTATGGTGGGTTTGAGATACTGATTCCAAGGTTGTGGGGCACTTCCACTCAGTAACACAGTAAATGCTCCAATCAACCAGTGCAAAAACTCCCATCATGCAACTTTAGCCTCCTAATGCCAGTGAAAGAACAGGCAAAGAAAAAAATTCTTATACTTACTGAGCGAATCATCCTAACTTCTGTTAGGAGTTAGGGTTGCTACTATACACAGAGATAGGGATAATTGTGTTAGAAAGTCAGGGGATCCATTGAAGCATCTCTTTAGCATCTATTTTCAGTGACAACTGTGACTACCCAATTGCAGTAACCATGGCCCCAAAAGGGAAAGGCAAATGAGTGCTCAAATCTCTCCAGAGATCTGGGTCACCCCACGAAGCAAGCAACCTAAATTAGCCAAGGTGCTAGCTTATTGTAAGGAATGTATAAAAATTGGTGGTAATAGAGGAAGATGATTAATATATATTATGGTCTGGGACCAGATACAGTAGCAGGAAATGTATCTTGATGTAATAACCCTCATTAGGCCTTTTTAGGAGAGTGTAGCCGGCCACCAATTTGAAGGACTGCTTCCTTCCTCATCAAGGAAAGAAAGCAGGAAAGCTGTTCTCACAAAAATGGAGGCTCCAAATTATAGTACCGATAGGTAGATCATATTATCCTGAATTCATGCCCCTCTTCAGTTTACACAAGAGGAGTCCTTGGACAGCCAGGTCCTTGGTAACTTACCCAAAGGAGATCCCTGGCTGTCACTACTATCACCTTGTCTCTTAATAGCACCAAGTCTCATGGCCAGCCCTGGGCTGAGATCCCGGCTCCAGTAGATCCTCCCTTATACCTGTTTCAATGAAAATGACAACAGCTTTACTAAGGTCTGATCCTATCAGGCCCATGGAAACTCTTGCTTTTCTAGCCTCAAATGAAGTGCCATTGCATAGGCTGTGGGTTCTGATTTTCTAGTGATAGCTTGAAGGGGTGAGACAACAACAACCTGAAATTTTCACTCCAGGGAATTCATCAGCTCAGCCCACCATGGTTTCATAGTGCTTATCCACGCACATCCAATGTGAACAGCAACCAGCTGTGTTTTCTCAAGATGTAGAAATTTCTATAATGTGCTACTTGTATTTGCCCTCTCTCCTTCCTGGCGTCATGTCCTTTCTCTGCTCACTCTAACTTCTCTGTAATTGTTAGCACAAAAGCTTTGCTTTAGACTCTGTTTTCTAGTGAATTCAGTCTAAGACACACTTTTACATCTCTTAGTCATCAGCACCAAAACTCCAGTTTCACAGGTCACAACCTGAAGGTTGTTCCTAGACATTTCTCTCTTATTCAATCCCATATCTACTCCCCATCCCCTACCTGGCAAAATCTAAACACTGAAACATGGTGAACAATGACCTCCAAGATGCAGCTCCTGCCATCTCTACAACCACTTCCCTTTTGATTTTCTTCCTTATGAGGTTTCCCCCAGCAACCATGATCTACTTGCAAGATGTTGTATGCCTCCCTCTTTACATCCTCTCATGAGCCTCCTAAGTTCATCATTCTCTGTTCACACCATTCCCCTTGCTCCCTATTTCCAACTAGTAAAAAACTACTCAATGCTCAAGATGAAGTTCATGCATCATATCCTCTATGAAGTTGTACCTGACACTGCTACTAGAGAGGTAGAATAATAAAAAACACAGCTAATACCTATCTAGTCCTTATTCTGTGCCAGGTACTGTCCTGGGTGCTCTGCACATGATACACTTAGTGCTCACACCAATCCCATAAATTAGGTACCATTAGTATCCCCCTTTCACAGAAAAGAAAATTGAGACACAGAGAAGTTAGGTCACATAGGTAGTCCAGTATTTAAATGAGAAGCTATGTTTTTAACAATCACACTTTCCAGCTTTGCCTTTACACAAGTCTGCCTGCCTGGCCAGGCATGCTGTCCTTTCAAAATCCTGCTTAGCACAGTGCTGACAATGCATGATTACCTTCTTTGTGCATAGGAGTGCTTCCCAAATAGACTGTTAGTAGCTATAGTTTAAGATGTTGAAATCACCACTGTGTGCCTAGCACAGAGCACAAGATCTTGTGTTGAGTAGGTACCCACTAAATATTTGCTGAATTCATTAATTAACTAATTAATCTAGTACAATTCTTGAGAATGACAGATCTTAGACCTAAGTTTGCCATTTTATAAAACACTTTCCCATGAATTATCTCTTCTGGTCTTTCCAATTTTTCTGCAAAATATTGTTTAACATAGTTACACATTTAGTAAGGAGAACAGGCAACATTGAACTCAAATAGTTTTATACAAAACTCAATGCTTTTCCTGACTGCATATGTTGGTTCATCTGGTGGTTTCTCCATGACATATGTTGAAATATTAGGAACAGCTTTGAACTTTCTCATTCTTCTGTCCAAGGGGCTAGGTAAAACACCTGCATCTGTGGAACTCTTTAGGAAGATGTGAACAGGCTTGGACAGAACTTTATTAACCCAAAGTTGTACTTTATCAAAGTAGATCCATCTCAACAAAAAATAACAATAAGGCATCTTACTTAAAGAAAAGTTACAATATGTACTGGCCAATAACTTGGATCTCCAGCATGTTAAAGCAGTAACCAAGCATTGCAGTAGTCCTTACCTTTGATGTTCAGGACCCTTCACCTCCCTCAGCAACCCTATATCATAGCCTTTTGAAATTGCCTTTGGTAATCCTTAGTTAGATTTGCTAACATTTAAATCTATTCAGTATATGTCCTTCAGTCAAGTCTTTGAAGCTCACTGGAAGTATTTTTAATGTATTTTGCCACTCAGATATTTTAATAGAATGGGCCAGCATTAAAATCATTTTCACATCTTGAATCTTTCATATAAACAAATGATCAAGCAAACGTCGACTAAACTTCAAATATATACTAGGCACTGTGTCTAGCACTGAGACATACACACTAAGCTCCATGACTGTGAGGATGCTGGTTTAACACACCATTGTATTTACATAATTTAACACAGTGCTTGGCAAGTAGGACGTACTCAAAAATATTGACAAAATGTAACAAATGCATGACTCCTGCTCTTGAAAATATTGCAAAATACAGTATTTGAAACCCACGGATAAGCTCATGTTCCACAATTGCACATGAGCATCTGTAGGATCACAGGGACAATGAAGGCGAGCTAATTAGGTATGATGTGACATGGAGAGCACTGTGACATGTGGCTTTGTAGAGAGGGGACAAAGTTGTGTAAAAGAAAAGTGATCTGGGTGTGCTCAGGGGTCTTACAATGCTCACTGCAGGTGTATCCTTTTGGAGAAAAGAATGAGGTTAGGGGATGTGGAAGCTGCTCCTTTATGAAGAGTTCAAAGTCATCATATTGTAGCTTGAGTCAATGTGAACTCTGTGGCCCAGCCTCACCCAGAGACATGTCACAGTAGGTTCTTCATATGTATGCTGTAGTGAGTGAAGTTGGGTGGGATGAAATGGCTGCTCTAAGCCCCAGGAGAGGAAGGGGAAGACCTCCAGCCAAGCACTCTATCAGCATCCTGTGCTCATCCTTGCACATGACACTGAACCCCAGAAATATGACTGAGGAGGAACAATTCATTTTTATAGGTGGATGAGAGGAGAAAAAAAGCTTGGTGGTGAATGGAAGGTGGAGAGGTGGCAGCCATTGTTTTCTAAGGGAACGACTGGTTCCCACCTTGGTGACTCTGTCCCAGGAATTTGCGGGTACACTGACTCACAGGCAGGGGTCTCAGGAGTCTATTCTCTGTTGCAAAGGCACATTTCTGGGCTGGAGCTGGGCTAAGAAAGTGACTTATTGCCAGGAGTTTAGGCCATCCAGAACTCAGAGAACAGAGTCCAGGGAAGTCCCTGCTGTATCCTACCAATGGCAATGATAAGCATTTGGGCTGGAGGTGAGGAATTGAGCTGCTAGATTACACTATACGAAAACAAAAGGATTCCTATCTGCAAATGGCAAGGTTGAGAGTGCATGAGGTCCTGGTCTTGAAATAGAAAGGGTATGTTGTATAGGGGACTTGTTCCATGTCCTACCTATTCATATGCTTCAACAGGACAAGGAGACATTGCACATTTTATCCATTCACCAGCCATAAAAAGGAATGAAATATTAATACACGCCACTACATGGATGAACTTAGAAAACATCATGCTAAGTGTAAGATGTCAGACACAAAATGTCACATATCATGTGGTTGTACATGAAATGTCCAGAATAGGCAAATCCATAGAGACAGAAAGCAGATTAGTAGTTGTCAGGAGTTGGAGGTACTGGTGGGGAAATGGAAATGAGTACTTTAAATAGATAATGGGGTTTCCTTATGGGATGATGAAAAGTTCTAGAATTAGATAGTGGTGATTGTTGCAAAGCTTTGTGAATATATTAAAAACTACCGAATTGTGCACTCTAAAACAATAAACTTTATCTCATGTGAATTATTTTTCAATTTTTAAAAAGACAAATAAGAAAATGCCAGACAGATGCAAGAAGAAAATTTCAGGCTTCCCTGAACTTTGTGCACAATGCTGTGGGGCAGGTCAGCCTTTCAGGAACCCCAGGGCCTGTGATTGGTCATTACCAAACAGCATTGGGATCTCCAGGGGAGGCTTGGCCAGGGCCCCCAGGGCAGCACTTTCTTCATGGTCTCTGAACCTGTGCTTCCAAGGTCAAATATTTATACCATAGGAGAAGTTTTTCTACCTGTGGTGAACAGATAAGCTTCTACTTTTTCTCATGCATTCCCAGAAAACACTGAGAAACAAGTAATAAACTGTGAGGTCCGTCTCACCTCAAAGCATAACCGACGCCACCACCAAAACGAAGAAGGCTGTGTAGAGAACCAGAATCAAATCGCACTGTACAAATGCCGGACACAGTTGAAGAAGCCGGGAACACAGTCCTAGTCAGAATCTAGGCGCTCTAAATGGGGAATGCCAAGTAAAACCCATAATCATTGAGGCCTCACTGTGAGGGTCCCAGGTGACAAACTAAGATACCTAATATATACTGAGTACTCAATATGTGCCAGGTATTGTTACAAATGTTTTACAAATACAGATTCATTTCATTCCCATAATAACCGCATGAGCTAGGTACTAGTACAATTCTCATTGTCTACACAGTGACACAGGCACCGAGAGGCTCAGTAAGGACCTCGAAGTCGCACAGCTACTAAGATGTGGCCCATGTCCTTAGCCCCGCCCACGGTCTCCTAGTTGGCTGGGTTACTCTGAGGTCAGGAGAGAACCTGGGCCGCCAGGCCCCACCAGAGGGGAAGGGAGGCAGCAGGAATGAGGGGCAGGCACCGGCAGGGACAGACAGTCAGCTGCAATCGCAGCACCTACCCTGTGCGATTTGATGGGTGCAAACATTCATTCGCACCGAGCGATCAGGGAGGGGAGAGGATTGCAAAGGGAGGCCGTCCCAGGGCCGAGCAGGGAGTGGTTTGCCGCCTTCACTGGCCAGAAGATGTGTGTGACACGGGAGGGGAGAGAGCCGGGCGCGGGTGTGTCCTGAGCCCTAACTGCTGCTGCCGGGCGAGGACTAACTTACCCGGGCAAGGTGTCAGCGAGGCTCTGGAAGAGGTCAGGCGGCCTGCCAGGTCTCGGTCGGCCTCTAGCGGTCACTGGGGCATATGACACCGGCGCAGAGGGTGGGAGTGAAACTGCAAGTTGGGGGAAAGGCTAATAGAGACTGGGCTTCTTAACTTGGGGGCTTAGGGGAAGGGCAGGGAGGTTCTGTGAGAATGAAACCCCTTGCATATGTGAAAGCGATTCTGGTGCATTTCCACGCAGCTGTCAGCACGTTGGGTTTGTGACATACACAATTTAACAACCACAGCTGGAGGGTCAGGAAGTGGTGTCCCAGAGAGGCTGGCTCTGTGTCCTAACCAGGGTGCAGAGGCTGCAGGCGGGGCCCCAGCACCGCTCTCTGCTCACCAAGGTACCACGCTGGGGACCTCCACCCATGGAGCTTCTTGGTGGCCTGTAGGCCCTCTTGGTATTCAGACGATAGGGGCAGGCCCTCCCTGACTCTGGCCTCTTGGGCCCCCTCACCTTCTTTTGGCCATGAGGGCCTGGTTTGGAGACCCGTGGAGCCTTTCTTTGGCTGGGCAGCCCGGGCCCCTCTCGGCCCACCTGGTCCCGCGATGCTCCCCTTCCCTCCCTTGGTGTAGACCTGACCGGCCTCCTCCCTCCTCCTCTCCCTGTAGCTGCCACCTCCTACTCCACCCTTGGGTTCTGTCCCCACACCCACCCCGGGAGCATGGCTGCAGAGGAGGCCCAACCACCCCAGCTCCTCCCTTCCTGGGCCCCAGGTGGCTGACATCCCGACCATCCAGCTTGAAGGGTGCCACTCTGCATCAGACGCGGAAAGAGTCAGGGCACACAGGCAGTGCTAACACATGCAGGGGCCACAGACGCCAAAGAACCCTCCAGAGGCCTCCCAGTCACCATTACTGCATCCAGGGTTCTCCTCCCTGACTCAGTGCCGACACCTGGGGGCCCGCTTGGGCTCTTACTCTGCTTCCTTCCCTGAGGTTGGCTCACCACACTTCCCTGCTTTCATAGCGGCCTTGAAGGACACTCTTCTGACTCCAGCTCCATCCCTCACCTTAAGAAGGAAGGACTCTCCTGATCTGCTGAGGCTTTTCCCTAATTCCAGAGCCTTCTAACAATTTTTCTCTTCCCCTTCACTTAAACCTGACTTATTCATACCTAAATGTACATGATTCTACCTGCAGTGTGAGCCAACCTCACACAGGGCTGTACAGGAAACCTGGCAAACCTTAGCTTCTTGAGAAAACTGTTCTCAGATGAAATTAACTGCCCCCCTACTGGACAGAAATTGATAGTCATAAGATGTAGTTTTAAGAGTAGAAGTTCTAGTTCATCTTTCTCAGAATTGCTAGTATGAGCAAAACCAACTCCAAGCCACCCAAATGCCGTGTTTGTCTGGATACTATTTGTGGGTCTAGGGCCAATCCAGCTAAAGGTGCATGACTTAGAGCATCAAGGTCGAGGTGAAAGACTTTAGGAGTTTGAATGAACAAGGTACCTTCACAACACACCTAGAACCAATGTAACCAACTAGATAAGTATGAACCATAATTAATGAGAAAAGGCAAAGATTAGAACTTGAAAAGCCATATGAAACAGCATATCTGACATTAGCTCAGCTGAATGAAGAGAGGCTATAAACCAATGAAATGGAATGCTCCAGTCAGAAGGCAGAAAGCTCACAAAATAAGCAGGTGCAAGGAACTGGTCAGAATGAATGAGAAAGAGACTGTAAACCCCACAAAGGAGTCAGAGGTCTGTTTTTATTTGATAACAACTACCCAGTGTTGAGAAATGTTGAAGGTAACCACTAAAAATAAGACTCAAAAATTTATTTCCTATGATTCAATTTGGTTAATGCTTTAAAAGCACTTTTCTTACAGTGTTTTTAAAAGTGCCAAAAGGTCTTTCTCATGGAAAACAAAATTACAAAACAAATTTGTAGAAATTTTAAGGCATCTTTTCCCCTGGAAAGTGACTACTTTCAAGAAAAACAAGACATGATTTTTCTTACTTAGGAAAATTCATCCTTTCATTAAAACCCAGCCACAATTTTTAGCCTCAGTCAAGGCCTTGGCTGCTATACTCAGTAGTTCTCTGCTGAGGGATGGGGTAGGATAGTTCAGGGACATATCAAAAACACTTGTGAAACTTAAAAAATACACATGCCCAGCCGACTTGCACCCATCATCCCTGGAGGGTTGGAAGAAGGAAAAGGTGGAAGTAATTACACTTAACAAAGAAGCAAAAACAAAAAACCCTTCCCAGGTGATTAAATGTATACGCATAAATACATTTCACCATTGGAGAAATGCTGAACTATGATGAGTAGCTACAAGTTAAATTAGTAAATGATAATTCTACACTGAAGAAAAAGAAAGAAAAGAAATAGGAACATAAAGACAAGTATCTAACATTTAACTGTATTTATTTGAAAATGTAATTACGAAAGTATATATGCTATAAAAGATGCATGAAGAAAAGGTCTTTCTCCATTCCTTTGAAGAGATGAGCATCACACTATTGAAATGGAAATGGTCAGTCACCACTTGCTTTTACAGAAGTGCAGTCTTTTACTCTATGACTTATTTTTCTCACTTACTATTTGACAGACATCCATCCAAGTCAACTGAGATATATATAATTGTTTTTAATAGTTGCATAATAATTGATAGTGGGCATGTACCATACCTTATTCAACTATTCCTTTCCTTTTTAGGTGAACCTTCAGTCTGGTTGCAGTTTTTTGACAACACAAATAAAGCTGAAATGAACATTTTGCACTTCCGTCTTTGTGCATTAGTGTTTTTATTCCCAAAGGATTGATTTCCCCAAAGTGAGTTAGCTGAGTAAAATGATATGTATATCTTTTACTATTACCAGACATTACCATAACTATTTCATAAAAAGCTTTTAGCAGTTTACCCCCCACACTTGCATTACACTGTGTGAATGGCTCTCCCTCCCCATTTTTACCATCAAGGGATATTTTGTTTCTTTTACCTGTTGCTTCATTTTGCATCTCCCTCACCAATAAGGAAGTTAAGAATCTTTTTCTGTTTATTGGGCACCTGTATTTTCTCTTCTGGGAATTGCCTGTTCAATTTGCATTTTTCTATTGGTTCATTTGCTTTACTCTGATTAAGGTATATTGGCCTTTGTGTGACATATATACCATCTATTTCAGTTTACTGTTTCTCTTTTCGTTTTGCCTTTAGTGATTTTTGATGTACAAAATTTCTTAATTATAATGGAGTTGAATGTTCCAATGTTTTTATGACGTGATTTCTGGGCCACCTGCCTTATGAAGGTCTTTCTTATACAAAGAAATGTGAGATAGCATCCCCAATTTTCTTCTAACATTCTATTGTTTTATGTAAGGCATTAATCCATCTCTATATTATGTTTGTACAAAGTTGAGGAAAGAGGCTGACTTAGTTTTATTTCATGAATATCAAATTATCGTACTGTCATTTACAAATAAACCAGCTGTTGCTGACAGACACAAAACACCTCTTTTGTCATATATTAACCCATATAGCCTTCGATCCATATCTGAAATTTCTATTGGTTCCCACTAATCTATTTGTCTATTGTTTTTTGTTACATTCCATGGGCCAGCAAGAGCTAGAATAGTATATAAAGAGCTATACTCACTTTCAGAGAGTGGCTTATTTTCTGGAAGATTATGACTCACTGTGGTCCCTTTTGTTTCAGATCAGATGACTTGATAATTCTAATTGCTGTTTAGTCTTAGGTGCTAACAAGAATGTGATTCAAACTTGATTCTACAAAATAATGCATAATAAAGAAAATACAGTATCTATACTTGCAGTGAACATCCAAAGTGAATGGTCAGGCAATTTTATCACTTTGTCATATGTATTAAGTTATCTCTGGCATATGATTTAAATTCACTGGTCTTGATGTGTAAGAGTAACTTATTTTTAAATTGTGGTAAAATACACATAAGTTATCTTATATATTAAGTTATCTCCTGAACATGATTTAAATTCACTGGTCTTGATGTGTAAGAGTAACTTTTTTTTAATTGTGGTAAAATACACATGAGTTAAAGCTTACCGACGTAACCACTCTAAGTGTATAGTTCAGTAGTGTTAAGCATATTCACACTGATGTGCAACCAATCTCCAGAACTTTTCCATATCCATTAATAAACAACTCACCATCTCTCCACCCCCGAGCCCCTGGAAACCACTATTGTACTTTGTTTCCATGAATTTGACTACTCTATAGTTAAATCATAATTACAATCATACAATATTTGTCTTTTAGTGATAGACTTATTTCACCTAGCATAATGTCTACAAGGTTCATCCATGTGCTAACAACTGTCAAATTTTCCTTCCTTTTTAAGTCCAAGTAATATTCCATTATATGTATACACCACATTTTGCATATCCATTCATTGATGGACATTTGAGTTGCTTCCACCTTTAGCTATTGTAAATAATGCTGCTACAAACATGGGTATACAAATACCTCTTTGAGACCCTTTTGATATGCAAAGGATCATATATTCTGGATACATACCCAGGAGTGGAATTGCTGGATCTTACAGTAACTCTATTTTTAATTTTTTGAGGAACCACTATACTGTTTTCTAGAGTGGTTGAACCATTTCACATCCCCAACAAGAGTGCATAAGGATTCCAGTTCCTCCACATCCTTGCCAACATTTATTTCCTATTTTTGATAATAGCCATCCTAGTGGGTATGAAGTGATATTTCCTTGTGGTTTGATTTGCATTTCTCTAATAATTAGTGATATTGCACATTTTCTCATATGCTTCTTGGCCACTTGTATATCTTCTTTAGAAATGTCTAGTCAAATCTTTTGCCCGTTTTTTAATTGGGTTGCTTGTTTTCTTGTTGAGTTTAAGAGTTCTATGTATATTCTGGATATTAATGCCTTTTCAGATATATGGTTGGCAAATATTTTCACCCATTCTGTAGATTGTGTCCTTTGATGCACAGTTTTAAATTTCAATGTAGTCCAATTTATCTATTTTTACTTTTGTTGCTATGCTTTTTGTGTTACATCCAAGAAATCTTTGCCAAATCCTAATGTCATGATGATTTTTCCCGCATTTTCTTCTAAGAGTTTTATAGTTTTAGGTCTCACATTTAGATCTTTGATCCATTTTGAGTTTTTTATATATGGTATAAGGTAAAGATCCAACTTTATTCTTTTGCATGTGAATATCCAGTTCTCTCAACACCATTTGTTAAAAGGATCGTTCTTTCACATTGAATGGTCTTGACATCTTTGTCAAAAATCATATCACCATATACATAAGGGTTTATTTCTGTGCTGTTTATTCTATTCTACATGACTGTCTTTATGCCAATACTACTGTTTTGATTATTGCAGCTTTATAATAAGTTTTAAAATCAGGAAGCATGAAACCTCTAAATTTGCTATCCTTTTCAAGATTTTTTTGGCCTTTCAGGGTCCCTTGAGATTCCATATAAATTTTTAGAATGGATTTTTCTATTTTTGCAAAAATTGTTTGAATTTTGATAGGGATTGCACAGAATCTGTATATTGATTTAGGTGGTATTGATGTCTTAACAATATTAAGTCTTCCAATCTATGAACATAAGATGTCTTTCCATTAATTAAATCTTTATTTCTTTGAGCAGCGTTTTGTAGTTTTCAGTTTATAAGTTTTTTGCCTCCTTGGTTAGGTTTCTAATTTCATTATTTTGCACATGGATATCCAGTTGTCCCAGAATCATGTATTGAAATACTATTCTTTCCACAAGGAATTGCCTTGGCATCCTTGCCAAAAATTAATCCACCATAAATGTGGGGGTTTATTTCTGGACTCTATATTCTAATCCACTGATGTCTTATATGTCTGTGCTTATGCTAATAATATTTCGCTCTCTTGAATAATGTAGCTTTGTAGTATGCTTTCAAATTGGATGTGTGAATCCTCCAACTTTGTTCTTCTTTTTAAAAACTTTTGCCTAGGGTACCTTTCATTGCCATATAAATTTTAGGATGTTTGTTAATTTCCACACAAAAGCCAGTTAGGGTTTTAACAGGGATCATTAGAATCAGGATCATGAAGATTAATATGGAGAATACTGCCATCTTAACAGTATTAAAGCCTCTAACCCATGAACATGGGATGACTTTCCATTAATTTAGGTCTCCTTTTAATATCTTTCAATAAGGTTTTGCAGTTTTCAATGTACAAGTGCTGCATTCTTTTACTAAATTCATAACTATGTTATTTAACTTTTTAAGCTATCACGAAAGGAACTGCTTTCTTAACTTCATTTTGAGAATGTCATAGCTAGTGTGTAGAACTCCAAAAAAAATAATTTTTGTATATTAAGTGTATATCTTGCAATCTTATAGAACTGGTCTATTAAAGCAATAGATTTTTTTAGTGGATTCCCTGATATTTTCTTTATACATGACCACACCATCTGCAAAAAGAGAAAAGTTTAGTTCTTCCTTTCCAATTTAGATGGCTTATATTTCTTTTTCTTGCCTGATTGCCCTGGTTAAAACTTGCAATTCAATGTTGAATAAAAGTGGAGAGAGTAAAACCCTTGTGTTTTTCCTGATCTTAGGGAGGAAAATATTCAGTGTTTCAGCATTAAGTATGTTACCAGTGGGTTTTTCATAGATGCCTGTTATCAAGCTAAGGAAGTTTCCTTATATTCCTAGTTGTTGAATGATTCTGTAATGAAAGGATGCTGGATTTTATCAAACGCTTCTTCTGCATCTATTGAAATTATGATGTGATTTTTGTAGTTTACTCTGTAATTTTTTATCCTATATTTATACAGCATATTAATTACACTGATTCATTTTCGTATATTAAGCCAAACTTATATTCCTGAGATACATCCCACCTCGTGGTAATGGTGTATAACTCTTTTTAATATGTGGCTGGATTTGTTTACTAGTACTTTGTTGAGTATTTTCAAGATTTTCTCCTCTTTATCTTTCAACATTTTGACTGTGGTCTGAGGATCTTTATGTTTTTCCTACTAAGAGTTCATTGACCTTCTTGGTATGTAAAGTAAGGTTTTTCATCAAGCTTAGGAAGTTTTGAGTCATTATCATGTTTTTTCTACTCCTTTCTCTCCTCTCCTTCTGGTACTTCTATTATGTATATGTTGGTGCACTTTGGATTGCATAATCCCTATTGATCTATCTTTAAATTTTCCAATTCTTTCTCGGCCAGCTCAGATCTATTGTTAAGTTAGTCTAAGGAATATTTAATTTCCATGATTGTACTTTTTGGCTCCAGAGTTTCCTTTTGGGTCTTTTTTATAAGTTCTCTTTATTGATATTCTCTATGATGAGACATTGTCATCATACCTTCTTTTAATTCTTTAAACATGATTTTCTTTAGGTCTTTTAACAGACTCGTAATACCTGCTTTGAATAGTATGTCCAACATCTGGGCCCATACAAAGACAATTTCTCATGCCTGATTTTTTCCCTATACATGGATTACACTGTTCTGTTTGGTTGTCTTGTAATTTTTGTTGAACATTGGACATTTTAGATAGTATCTTGTAGCAATTCTGGATACTGATCACCCCACGCACACTGGGTGGGGCTAATTGTTGTTGTTTACTTTTAACTTTGGTGCCTTGGTTAGACTAGTTCAGTGAAGTCTATTTCTCCAGCAATGTGCAGCCTGTGACATCACTCCTCCAAAGGTTGTCTTGGACATGCACTGTCCCTCTAGGAAGACAGCAGTTTTAGCTAGGCTCTCTTTGTCAGTCTCTCTCACTTCTCTCTCTGTAAAGCTGTCTGTCTCTGCTGGTATCACATATAGTAATCACCAGCTAATTGCCCTCTGATGTAGGCTTTTCAATGATTCCCTGGGGCATAAGTTACCACACAGTTTTATCCCTTTAATTTCTGGCTTCCTTTCAGGGCTGTTTTGTAAAAAGACTGAGGTTTTTTTCTGATCCTAGGAGAGGTCTTCTTAGCTCTCTTTTCCTGGTTCTTTCTGGCAAATTAGCTGACTCTTAATCAAGAAGAGATGCCAGCCTACTCTTAATTGCTTGCTACCAAAATCTACATTGTTTTTGACACTATTTTTAGGTGTGACATTTCCCTACACTGTTCCAAATAAAGCCAGTCAACTTAGGAAGAGCTTTGGAAGTCTTTATTCTTAAACCCTCCTTTTCCCCTGGGTAAAATCTTTGAGCCACTGCTCCAGAGCTGGTGGTGGAAGTAGGGCCCACTTCTCTTGGAGTGACCCTCTACCTTACAAGCAGGGCACTGGGTTGGGGCAGTAGCCTGTGATCATTTTGCCATGGAACCTCAAACACTACGAGGGAGCTGTGGCAACGGTGATCAGAACTCCAGTATATTCAGCCTGCCATGCCTTGGGTAGAGCCTCTGCCCTTTGAGTCAGGGCTTGCTTGGTGGAAGAGAAGAGCATCTGGACATCTCAGCTGCACCTGCCTGGAATTGAGCCTCTGTAACTTAAAGCTGGGACAGATGAGAATGCCTACAGCCTTTCCTCCCAAAGAGCCACCACAGACCTAGAAAGACATCTAAAAAGAATGACTGATTTTAGCTGGGGTCTTTTTGACTGTTTGTTTCCAAGTTTTCCCTGTTAAGCTTCTGGCTAATCTGCCTCTACTGGTCTCACAGCTAGCTGTTAGCCTCCACTAATTGCTAGCTGATTGGTTTGTTTTTTTTTTGATAATGCTCTCAGCATAAATTGTTCCAATATGTGATCCAATAAGTCAACTGCTTTGCAGGGATTATCTTCGAGGAGTCTTTGAGGCTTGCTCCAATTCTAGTCTCTTTTTAGCTTTCTTTATACCTATTAATTTGATTGCAATTTTATTATTTTATGATTGTATTATATAATTATATTCTGAGATCTGCAATATCAAGTCTCTCTACTTTTATATTTCCCTTGCCTGCCTTTTAAAAATATTCTTATCAACTTTAAAGACACATTATTAATAAATATTCTGTTGGGATTTTAACTAGAATTTCAATAAATTTGTATGTTAGTTTTAGAAGATTGACATTTTTATTAAATAACACCCTGTGCAAGAATATATCTTTGCGTTTGTTCAAATATGAAATCCATGAATATTATCCTACATTTTTCTTTGTGCAAATGTCAGAGGCTGAGATGAGATGGAGAAAGCTGAGTTGCCAAGTGTTGGAGTAGTCAATTAAGACAACAAGGCAAATGAAAGTAACAATTCACTTTATTCACTCACTACAATTGTGTAAGCAAGAGGAGAAAGCTCTGGCTCCCCCAGTGTCCAATTTTTTCCACCGAATAGCACTGGGAAAGGGTCAGATATCAGTGCAGACAGGGGGAATCCTTATGGACCCAGGGGTCAGGGGAGACAAAGAGGAGTAGGAGTGTCAAAGTACTGAGCACTGAGTCAGAATGGAGAAAAATGTCTTCACGGCCACCTAATAGGACACAATCTTGGCAAGGGCTCCTCCAAGACTTCAGCCAAGGGCCCCTGATACAGAGGCTTCTGAATGCAGATACCTGGGCTAGGAATGCATGTAAGTGTGAGTATGGCTGGCCAAGAGAGCCTGAGACCTTGAGAGCAATTCCTTTTACAGACTGCAATGAACTTGTGTACCAAGTCTGGTAAAGAGAAGGCAGCTTTCCTGCAAGAGGCCTACGAGGTAAAGCCTTTGTAATTACCTATGGTTGGGCTTAAAAGATCACACATAGGATTTTTGCCAAGAATTGGACTCCTCAATGGGTCCTTTGCCTTTCCTGCTAACACCATTACTAAGTATTTTGTGATTTATGACTACAAATAATCTATTTTCTATTTTCATTTTTAGGTGATTATTTATACTATACAAAAAAATGCTCTTGAGACTTGTATTTCAAATGATATCCAGTCACATACAAATTCACTGTACCACAATTATTTATGGAATATCTAATATGTGCCATGCACTATTATACTCTAGGGCTGGGGGTTCTACAGTAAACTAAATAAAATCTCTGCTCTTATAGAGGGAGAACAGATTCTCTCCAGTCTTTTGGATTTTTAAATATACAATATCAACAAATATAGTTTTGCTTATTCCTTTCCAAACCTATTTCCATTATTTCATTGACTACTATATTCATTTGCTCCTCTGAGACAATGTTAATGGTAAAAGCAGATATATCTGTCTTGTTAAAGTGTTTTACTTTTTCATCATTTGCATTAATATTATCATTAGGTTTCAGTCACAGTATTACTTTTAAGTATGACTTTTAAGAATTTCAGTATAAATGGCTGCTGAATTTTATCAGAGGCATCTTGTTAACTTGATCATGTTGTTTACCTTTATTTTAACCTGTTGATGTAATGGTATATGATGTTATATTTCCTGATTTTTGTTAGTTTTGACCACATCATCTAAAAATAGCACCTCCACATCATTCTATCTATATAACATTTTGTATTTGGCACATACAACAATAAACAAAGGTGATTTGTTTATTGTCTCTTTCCTCCCAAAACTATAGAAACTCCTTAAGGGAGGAACTGTATTCATTCTGTTCCCAGCAGAAAACAAAATATCACTAGAATGAAATAGGTACTCAGTATATTTTTACTGAATGAACAAGTTAATTCTGTAAGAAATCATTCCTTTCCTCTAGGTTTTCAAATAAAATGAAAAAAATTTCTAGGTGAAATCACTTCTCATCTTAATATTTCCCGTAAGAGTAGTTATTTTACTTTCTAATTTTTAACTGCTTAATCAGGGGATAATTTACAAAATTCCATAAAATTCATCCATTATAAGTGCAAAATTCAAATGATTTTCAGTAAATGCATACTTATGCACTGTAGGGAAAATGGAAGTTCCTATGGCCAGGATCCTCACCTGACTCTAATGCACTTGATGATGTAATTGGCCTATTGCATAGGCTAATGATTACACATCCATTGGCAATAAGCCAATATTGCCTGTGTTGCTATATAAAGAGCTCTGCCCAGTGCTTGGGGCAGAGCAGAGGCTGGAGGCGACGGCAGACAGAGCCTGGAGCAGAGAGAAAGCCTGGAGCAAAGAACCCCCTCTGGCCTGGGGCTACATGCCCCTATTCCCACAATCCAGTTTTAAATCATTTCAATCACCCAAAAAAGTTTCTTCCTGCTTGTTTGCAATTAACCCCTCACACCCAACTTCATCCATACACAAACACTCAATTTCCATAACTTTGCCTTGTTAAGACATTTCATAAAATGAAATCATACAATATGCTTTCTTTTGAATCAGGCTTTCTTCACTTAGTGTAATGTTTTTGAGGTTCATCCATGTTGTAGCATATATCAGTAGTTCATTCCTTTTGATTGTTGAATAATATTCCTTTGTATAGATATACCAATTCTGGTTATCTATATACCTGTTGATGAACATTTGGATTTTTTACAGTTTGGGGTCACTCTAAATAATGCTATGAAAATTTGTGTATATCTTTGTGTGGACATATATTTTCATTTCTCTTCGGTAGATACCTTGAAGGGAAATACCTGGGACATCATACCCTAAGTTCATTTTTTATTTCTTTATTGTTAATTTTTTATAAAGATATAATTGACATATAACTGTTTACGATGTACAATGTATGTATTGGTTTGATACATTTATATATATATATATATATATATATATATATGATTACAACCATAGCATTAGCTAATGCCTCTATTGTCATTTCATTTTTTGCACTGAGAACAATTAAGATCTAGTTTCCTAACAACTCTGAAGTTTATAGTACAGTACTGTTGACTATAAAAACTGTGCTTAGCATAAATACCTGTAATGCAAGTGCCTGACCTGAGCTCTTGATTGCCAAGACATCCACTTCAAAGAGAGCTATCTCAACTAAACATATTGCCAGTTACAGGATTAAACAGCCAGACCACCCCACCCTTGAAGTCTTATATTAAAAGATTTTGTTTGACTTAGATCACTGACAGTTCAGCCACTTGTTTTTTCCTTCCCAAGCTTTAATTCCTGCTCTTATGTTTTAAATTCACCAATAACAAATCTGGGAAACCTTAAGCCCCCATGTTCGCCCTCAATAAAAGCAGAACTCCAGGTCTATGCTCTCTCTTTCTACTGAGGACCTCATTGTGTGGCCCAAGGCATGCCATAAACCTTCCAGGACCTGTGAATAAACCTGTTTTTGCAGAGTTCCCTGATGGTTATTGCTGAAGTGCATCTTGCAATCGTAATAAGAACCACAAGGGCCAGTCCAAACACAACACTGGTTCCAAGTGGGGAGATGTCTGTAGGAGCTCGCCATGGTCCCAGGTGAGTGCCCCCAAGCATCTAGCTGATAGCATCACTATGAACAGGCTGAGGCAAGCACAGGACACTAGGTTGTGCACTAGATTTCCAGAACTTATTTATCTAGTATTTGCAAGCTTGTATCCTTAATATCTCCCCAGTTCCCCAACCTCCAACCAGTGGTAACCACCATTCTACTATTTTCATGAGTTTGACTTTTTTAGATTCCACAAGTTATATCATACAATATTTATCTGACTTATTTCACTTTAACACAATACCCTCAAACTCTATCCATGTTGTTACAAATAGCAGGATGTCATTCCTTCTAATGGTTGAGTAATATTCAATTATATATATGATATTCCATTATATATATTTATATGTCACATCTTCTTTATCCATTCATCCATTTGAGGGAAACTTAAGTTGTCTGTATATCTTGGCTGTTGTGAATAATGCTGCAATGAACATGGGTGTGCAGATAACCCTCTGAAATACTATTTTTAATTTCTTCAGATATATGCCTAGGAAAGATGTTGCTAAATATAGTTCAATTTTTAATTTTTTGAGGAATCACCATACTATTTTCCATGGTGGATGTACTATTTTACATTCCCACCAACAGTATTATAAGGGTTCCTTTGTCTCCACATCCTAACATTTGTCATCTCTTGCATTTTTGATAATAGCCATTCTAACAGGCATGAGATATCTTATTGTGGTTTTGATTTGTATTTTCATAATGATTAGTAATATCAAGCATCTTTTCATATACCTATTGGTCATCTGCATGTCGTTATAAAAATGTCTATTCAGGTTCTTTTCCAATTTTTAATTAAATTATTATTATTATTTTGCTCTTGGGTTGTATAAGTTTTTTTATATTTTGGATAATAACCCCTGATCGAATATATGGTTTGTGAATCTTTTCTCCCATTCTGTAGGTTGCCTTTTGTATTTATAGTTTTCTTTGCTGTGCATAAACTCTTTAATATAGTCCTACTTGTTTTAGTTTTTCTTCCTATTTTTTCTTTTTAAAGAAATAGTCGAAGA
>JAVSCE010013795.1:0-26687 GCA_032199065.1 Smutsia gigantea | reverse complement strand
CATGTCATTGTAAATTAATGATAATAAAATTAAAAAAAAATGTAATAACAACAACAAAAAAAAAGATGTCTATTATCCACTGTCTCTAATCTGTGTGTGTCTGTGTGAGCTCCAGCCATGGTTCTCTGGCTCGTCATTCAAGGGGCAGCAAAACCTACCTGGACATGTCAGGTGTGGCACTGCTCACTCAAGGGGATGTAGGAAGGATAACAAAGGCCAAGGTCAGCCTGGCTGGCTTCCTCTGTGAGTTTCCTGTTTACCCTGAAGCTCTGTATCCAGTTATGTCCTTCCTACTGGGTGGACTTCCCATTTCCCTGCACAAGCACATGGAGAAGGGGAAAATCAGAAACACATTGTCCAAATTGAGATGGCTGCAAGTCACACAGAGATCTAGGAAGAGCACAGGCCTGGGGATCAGAGGGAAATAGTGGGGGTCTCAGCCCTGCCATTCAGGAGGAAGGGGCGTTGGGATGGCCATTTGATCTCTAGGCCTTGATGTCCTCATGCATCAGGGGAGGCAGTAGAAAGACATAGAACACAGAACTTTAATAATGGTTAAATGGGAAATACATGTGAAGTGTTTAGCAGAATGCCTGGTCCTGAGTAAACAAGACAAAAAAAAATGGACAGCTTCTACTGGCACTATTCCTAGCAGGGCAGTGGTGGTGGTTAGGGTGATAGGAGGAGGAGGAGGAACTGTACTAGGGTGGTGGTGACGGTAGTTACTGTAGCAGAGTAAGTTGGAGTTTTAACAGAGTTGCTGTGGTGGTAGTGGCGACGGATGCAGGAGTGTGATAGACGTGATGGTGGGGACGGTACTAGTTGTAAAAACAGACACAGTAATTTCAGAAATCGTAATGGCATTAGATGCTAATATTAATGAAAATTATAATAGCAACAATAAGAGTAATGGTAATAGTGAGGCTAGCATTGATGAATGCTCCCTTCCTATCCTCTTGAGCCTGTGCTCTCAAGATTCTCAGGGCTGACTGCATAGTAAGTACTGTGTGCTGGCCAGTTTGGAAGAATCCCTGACATGTTTTGAAGTTCCAAAAAGCAGACGAGCATGCCCCATACACATGTGAACTGGCTTTCGGGAGGTCATAGGAGATGACCCTGGAGTGTGCCACGCAGAGCCTGGGCTTCCTGAAGGACACACAGGGGAACACGCACGAGTGATTGTGAATGCCCCATTTTGTTCCTCACCCTAGGCAGTAGTGAAAAGCTTCATGAAACAGAAAGAAAGGAGGGACTGATATGGGTTTGTACCTACCCAATACAAGGCATTGCCACTTGTGCCATTTACTCCTATGTGGGACAGTGAGAGGAAAGCTTATCCTTATGCTATAAATGAGGAAATAGAAACTCGGGTGTGGGGAAATTCAACCAAGGTCATGCACCTGGCCTAAAGGAAAGCTGGGGTGGTAATCCAGATGCGTCTCTCTCCCCAGGAGCCTGTCAACATTCCTCCAGCCTTTACGGCCCCCTGTTCCGAAAGCTGTGTTAGGTTATGGAGCAGGAGAGTCTGAGTATCCAGTTCTCTTACTAACTCACGGGCATTAATTTGTCCTCAGCTAGTCTGTAAGCAACTCAAGAGAAACCAGAGGATTTTCTTTGCATCACACACACACGTGGTGCTCATTAAAAACAGCAATACACACACACACACACACACACATACACAATCACTCTGCCGCTTGACTATCATGTGCTGACAGTTGCCCTCAAGGACATGTTTTTACCAGAAAGAAAGCGGAGGGGAGCTTGAGGTCGAGCTTAGATCCAGCCCCATCCCTTATCATCTGAGATATAGGAAGACCTCAAATTACATGGCCCCCATGAGCCTCAGTTTCCACATCTTTAAAAACCCACATTTCTCTCTTCAGATTTCGTCACTGGGAAATAACGTGAGCATAACCCAGCATGTAGTGGCTGGCAGTGGGTGAGCAGGAGCTACGGGCAGAGGAGAAGGGGCCAGATCCTGGCTCAGCCATTGTTAGCTGAGTGACCTTGGGCAGGCTCTCGCCCACTTGTTGCCTCAGTTTCCTCACCTGTAAAGTGAGGTGATAATAATAGAACCTCCAAGGGTGCGCACTCCCTGAGTGAATACGCATTTTGTGTATTTGGGAATGTCAGACACACAGTTAACTTTCAACAACTTTTGGGAATTAGCCGCAATTATTATCGGTATTATGGAAGGTGGTGTAAGAATAAGTATGAGGCCAAAACAATATAATTTACAGAAGAGAGGATATTTGAAGGGAGCCTTTGAAGCAGAGGGTATTTTTCTGGAAGGCTAAGAGGCTTTACAGATTTCAGGCAAAGAATACAGCATAGGCATGGTGGTGGGGAAGGGTGTGGCTCTCGTAGACATCTGGGAACAAATGTATTGATAATGCCACATGCCACTCTCCTCCTCCGGGAAGCGGGATGAGGTGGGTGACTCAGAAGTTGAAGGTCATCCTTCTGAGGCACCTGGAATGGCCAATCTCAAATTATGACCCTGGTAGCATTCTATATATTTTTTTATATTTCACTTACTCTCCATGTATTTTACTCTGCACACTGTGTACTGATTTGTCACTTTTTTAGGGTAAGATTATGTCTCTGAGTAAGCTGATTAGTGTTAGACTGATTGTTTTAAAATAACTCGAGCGGCATCTGAATTTATTTACATACATGATATTGCCTTCTATAAACACAGCTGTATGCAGAAAGAAAATTCAACGGTATTTTAGGAAGTTAAGTCAACAGTTTTAGCTGTAATAAAGGCAGCCTTTTCGTTCTAGTTTCTCTTTATTTTTCTCTTTCTGGATTGAGTTTTTCCATGAAGGGTGGGCCTGAGTACTACTACTGGGGGACTGAAGGAGTTGGGGCTCTGCTGACCGTGGGGAGCATGTCACCAGCAGGCAGAGAGTGTCTTGGAAGGAGGTGACTCTGCAGAGGACAGTGAGCTGATGTCTAGTCCTGGCACAGATGTCACAAGGCCACGCTGACTTCTGTGCCAGCATGGATACCATTAGGAGTGTGAGGACTGTTTGTAACTTCTGCCTGTGCAGAGAAAGGCTTTTGTGACTTTACTGATCCCTTGTGCATTTACTGAGCACCATTCTGTGCAGCCAGGCTCTGGGTTAGCCCTGGAGATATGGTAACAAGTTCGCCCTAGACCCTGCCCCATGAACCTCAAAGACGACTGACAGAGTCAGGCAATCAGTGAACATGTCTGAAAATGACTTTATAATTCCAAGTATGATGGTGCAGCCTAGCACAGGAGTCCACAAGCGGACAATACTCCCAGAGAGTATTCTCCCAAGAGAAAGAAAACACCTTTTAAGAAGTGGCATTTAAACTTCAAACTAAAGGATGAATATGAATTGGCTAGTTGAAGAGGTAAGGAAAGTGGGCCACCTGGAAGGCAAAGCAATTTGGTGTGTGCAAAGGAGCAGAGACGGGTCCGTGGGGCTGCAGAGGAGAGCGAGGTGAGGTTGTAGGTGAAGTCAGAAGCCAGAGCCAGTAGGCTTGTGTCAGCTGAGCTACGGATTTTCACTTCATCCTCTGAACAATCGGAATCCATTGATAGTTTCAGCCATGGAATGACAGGGTCAGATTTGTGTTTCGGAAAGATCACTTGGGCTGCCAGGGGAGAATGGATTCGAGGGGAGTCAACGATGGCCATGGCCCATCGGCCTTGCAGGTGAGAGGGGAAGGTGGCTAAGACGAAGGAAGGTGGGGTTGATCGGCAGACTGAGATAGGAGTTGGGAGTTGAATCAATGGGTTCATGTATGGATGTGAGGAAAGGGAAATGTCAGGTCCGATTACCCTTTTTTTGTTTTGTTTTGTTTTGCCTGAGCAACATTAGAGGTGGTGGTGCCATTTAAGGGGTTAGAACAGATGAGAGAACACCTTGGGATGGAACAAGGTAATTAAGTGCTCTCTGACTTACATGACATTTAAGACCAGCATAGGGTTCTCATGGGGGATGATGAGAAGCAGGCAGGCACAGGAAAGACTTGGGCTGGACATTTTGCTTGGAGATAAAGTATGCATCCAAGGAAAGGGTGAGATTACCAAGGGAGAGAGCAGAGAAGGCAAGAGAGGTTTATGGAGACAGAACTGCTGGGAAGCCGCTCGTGCTTCCAGAAGTCCCATCTGGGGAACAGGGCTCTGAAATGAGTTTTGTGCCTTCCGGGGTGGGACTCAGAAAGTGAGCTGTGTGCACGAGACAGGGCACTGATTCCAGCGAGAGGGTTTGCACCGTGTGCCCCCCTGATGCATTGCGCTGCGGGAATATGTCAGTGTTAAACCCACAGAGCGCTCCGAAGCTGCCCATTGTTGAAATCCCTCACAGAAGGGATTTCTTAGGCATTGAGGCTTGATCGCTTTTTCCTGGAATTTTGACTGTACACGTTATTCTTTTGGTTATTTAAGCTCTTGTTATATTTTAACCCATGGCCGCAAAGTCTTCTGGGTGAAGTGGAAACTTTCTCTAGTGCCCAAGGGAAAGGAAAGAAAAGTAAAAAGCAAAAGCGGTTGGAGGATCGCTTTCCTCTAAAAAAATGCCTCCATGTGGAAGTGATCTTAGCAGATTGCTAACATATTTCAAGAGGGAGTTTGGCAGAAGCCAGAGTAGACCCAAACCCCAGCTCTGTCTCTCAATAGCTGTGTTACCTGGAGCAAGACACTTAACCATTCTGTGTCTCTGTGGTCTCTCACCTATAAAAAAGAGAAAATGCTGGTACATACCTCCTAGGTTGGTATAAAATTAAATGAGTTAATATAAAGATTTGATTAAAGATATTTCCTACACGTAAATACCTCTTCTAAGAGTTGGCTGGTATCATTTTCATATAGGTGATAGGAACCTACATTTGAGAGAAACTTCGATTGTTTTCCATAATCACTGATTCATTCTGTGGCTTGGCAAATGCATATTTTGGACCCTGTCTTTTCAGAAAACAAGGGCTTATTTTATACAAAGCCCTTTTTTGGTTAATTTTAAATAAAATGGAAATTGAAATATTGAAAAAATCTTTTTATGAAAAAAACACATGTATCACATCATTTGTGATGGAGAAATATAATTTAAATTTCCAGTAACTAGGAAAAGATTAAATAAAATTTACCCCTAAAGGTGTGGTTATATGTGCAAAGGCACATTAGATATAAAAAAAAAATGTGCTATTTTTTTTGCTAGAAAATTCATAATTGGGCTGAGATAGAAGCATTAATTTTATGTTGTGCATTTTCTGCAATGATTGAATGTTACTGGAGAGTGGGATTAATTTTCCTTTATATATTTCTGTGTCAAAGACCACTATTATTTTTAGAACTAGATTTATGGAGGTAGAATTTACATAAAATGAAATTCACTGATTATGAGAGTACAATTGATGAGCTTTGATAAATGCATCCAGGCACATAACTATTTCTGCAGTCAAGATGTAGGGCATCTCTGTCATCCCCCAAAATACCCCAGGCTCTTTGGCAGTCAGTTCCCTCCTCCTGTCACAGCCCCTGAAAAACCACTGATTTACTTTCCATGACTTTAATTTTGCTGTATCTAGACTTTTATATAAATGGAATCCTACTGTATGTAATATCTGAGCCTGCCACCTTCACTCAGCATGCTTTGGAGGTCCAATCATGTTACTGAATTTATCAGACATATGCTCTTTTTTATTGCTGACTAATATTCCCTTGGATGGATATATCACAGTCTACTCACCAGCAGGTAATCATTTCAGTTGTTCCTAGTTATAGGCTATATTAAATAAAGCTGCTATGAGTAAGTACAGCACTGTCTTTGTGTAAACATAGGTTTTTATGCAACTTTGGCAAATATCTAGGAGTGGGATTCCTGGGTTGTATGGTAAATATGTATTTAACTTTGTAAAAAACTGATAAATGGTTTTCCAAAGTATCTGTGCCATTTTGCATTCCACCAACAATGTATGAGAGTTCCAGTTGCTCCACATTCTCACCAATATTTGGTATTACTACTTTTCAATTTCAGCTATTCTGAGGAGATATAGTTATATCTCCTGTGGTTTTAATTTTCATTTCCCTAGTAAAAAAAATGATGTTCAATGTATTTTTATGCTCATATTCACCAGTTGAACTCTCTTCTTTGGGGAAGTGTCCATGAAAATATTTTGCCAAATTTTTAGGATTATTTGTTTTCTTATTGTTAAGTTGCAAGACTTATTTTGGTATTCTGGTTATAATGTGTGTATGTGTGTGTGTGTGTGTGTGTGTGTGTGTGTGTGTGTTTGTACAGTCTGGCTAAAGGTTGAACAATTATAAGATCTTTTCTGAGAACCTGCTTCTTGTTTCATTGATTTTCTTTGTTGTTCTGTTTTCATTGATGATTGCTCTTATCTTTATTATTTCCTTGCTTCAGCTTCCTGTGTTTTAATTTGCTTTTATTCTAATTTGTTAAGGTAAAAGCTAAGACCATTGATTTGAGATCTTTCTTTTATCTAATACAAGCATTTAATGGTATAATTTTCTCTCTAAGTACTGCTTAAGCTGCATCTCACAGATTCTGATATCTTCTGTATTCATTTTCATTCATTTCAAAATATTATCTAATTTCTCTTATGATTTCTTCTTTGATCAATTAATTATTTAATAGTTTTTAGTTTAATTTTCAAATGTCTAAGGATTTTCTACATATTCTTCTGTTGTTGATTATATTTAATTCCATTTTAGTCAAAGAACATATTTTACATGATTTAAACTATGTTAAATTAACTGAGTATTGTTTTATGGCCCAGAATATCATTTCTCTTGGTGAATATTCCATGTGCACTGAAAAAGAATGTGTATTATGCTGTTAATGGATGGAATGTTCTATAAATGTCAAGTAGGTCAAATTGGTTGATAGTGTTGTTTGAGTCTTCTACATTCTTAGTGATTTTCTGTCAACTCATTCTACCATTTACTGAGAGAGGAGTCTTGAAGTCTCCAGATATAATTGTGGATTTGTCAATTCCTCATTTCAGTTCTATTATATTTTACTTCATGTAATTTGAGGCTCTCTATTAGGTACACATCATTTAGGATTGTTATGTCCTCTTCATGAATTGACCCTGTGACCATATGAAATAACCTTCTTTATCCCTGGTAGTATTTCTTGTTCTGATACTTTTCTGGTATTAATATAATCTCTCCAGCATTGTTTTGACTATTTTGGGCTTGGTATATATTCTACCATGTTTTTACTTTATCTTTGTTTTTATGTTTAGAGTGGGTTTCTTATAGAAGCATATACTGTGATAGCTAATTTTATGTGTCAGCTTGGCAAGGCTGTGGTACCATTTGTTTGATCAAGTCTAAATGTTGTGTAGGTCATTTTTAGATGAGATTAACATTTAAATCAGTAGTCTTTTAATAAAGCAGATTACCCTACTTAATGTGAGTGAGCCTCATCTAATCAGTTGAAGACCTTATAGGACTGAAGTCCCAAAGAAGTGATTCTCCCTCCATATTTCCTTCAGACTCAAGACTGCAGCATCTATTCCTTGTGTGTCTAGGCTTTTGGCTTAAGCTAAAGATTTTCGACTTTCCAGACCCCTAATTGCATGAGCCAATTCTTTAAAGCAAATCTATATATACATCCTGTTCTTCCTGTTTCTCTGGAGAACCCTGGCTAATACATTGGGTTGTACTTTTTCATGCAATGTGGCATTCTCCTACTTTAACTGAAATGTTTAGACCATTTACATTTAATGTAGTTATTGATACAGTTGAGTTGTAATGTATCATCTTGCTGTTTGTTTCTCCCTTCTTTTCCTGTCTTCTTTTGGATTGAGTATTTTAAAATTTTATTTTATCTCCACTATGGCTTATTGTTCTATCTCTTTGTCTCTGTGTAAAAAAATATTGTTCTGTTATTATAAATGTACTATTATAATTATATATAATCTATTTATATTATATATAAAACTTATTAAGCCTACCTCCACATAGTATACCATGTCATGCATTGCAGAAGATCCTTACAACAGTATACATCTATTTTCTCCCTCCTAACTTTTGTGACATTTGTGTCATATATCTTACCTTTCTAGATCTACTAAATCCCACAACAAATTGCTTTATTTATTTTGCTTGCAGTAATCAATTACGTCTAAAGAGAAAAAGTATTTTATGTTTACTGATATGTTTCCTATTTCTAGCACTGTTCATTAATTTGCTTAAATTCAAATGGTCTCTTCCCACTTTATTTTGCATAAGTTTCAACAAGGAGTATTCTGTCATTTTTGTCTTTGTTCTTCTGTACATAATTTGAAATAGTTCTGTGGATGCTTTTAAGATTTTCTTTTTATCTCTGAATGTCATCAGTTGGATTTTGATGTACGTTGGTATGGTTTTCTTTGGGTTTATTAAGCTTGTGGTTTGTTGTGCTTCTTGAATATGTGGGCTTTTATTTTCATCAAATTTATAAAATTTTCAAACGTTGTTTTATCAAATATTTATTTCTGTCTCCTCCACCTCCATATTGGAATCCAATTATTTGTAGGTTAGAATGCTTTGTGTTTTACCAGAAGTTACTGACCCTCTGTTCAGTTTTTCTCACTTGTCTTTTTATTTATTTATTTACCTTCTCTTACTAAATCTGCAAGGTTGCTAGTTTTTTCTTCTGCAGTGTCTAATCTATCAATATCATTTAATGTATTTTTCATTTCATTTGCATTTTTCATGTGTGCAGGTTCCATTTGGGTCTTTAAAAAATATATTTCATTTCTTTACTCATCATGCTCATATTGTCCTTACATTCTTGGACATATGGAATGTATTTATAATAGTCTTATAACAACTATTATTTCTGCTTCTGATTTTCTCCTGGTTCTTTGGTCATGTTTTTCTGCTTTTTTGTATATCTGGAAATTATTGTTTGAATGTAGGACACTGTAATATATTATCGATTGCTAGGTTTTGTTGTATTTGTGACTTCTGGTTATTTAGAATTGTTGAAGCTTTTTGAAGCTTACTTTTAAACTTTGTTATGTTGATAAGCATTTAGTCTAATTTAGCTCTACTACTAAGGCAATAGCCTTCTGCGGATTCTACCTCATGCTCTGTGTTTTATCAAGATCTTTTCTGTCTGACTGTTGGGAAGACAAACTATTCTTAGGTCTGCATGAGCTCCAGGAATTTTTCTGCCTACTACTCTTATGGTCAATTTCTTCTCACTCATATACAAACTGATACTCAAAGAAAGGGTATCCCCATGCTGATTTCCCAAGTTCTTTCTCTAAAATGCACCTATATTTTCATCTTACTCTGTTCCACAGATTCTAGTTGCCTTGGCTTTCTTGAAGTTTAACTTCTGTCTTCTCAACTCAGCAAGACTGAGTTGGGTCTGTTTAGGTTTTCAATCTCTGTGCTCTTTCCCAGTAACTGACTCCAGACAATAACTTGTTAAAATCATAGAGTTTACCTTATTTGTTTACCTTTTTTCAAAAAAAGGTAATTTATTTGTTTACATATATATATGTAAGAAAATATATAGAATTTATTTTTAGTTGTGAGGAAATCTGTTCTTGGTATTTCACTTTAGTCAGAAGTGCAAATCTGAACTTATTGTTTATTCTAGTGTTTTTCTGATGACTAGTAATTCAATCATACATTGTGAACATTTTGCAGAAATATAGGATATATGTTTTAATAGTAAAAATCAGGATATATGTGAATGTTCACATTACTGTTATTATGCCAGCTATACAAAAACACAGTATGAGAAGATATTATGAATCCTAATTATGGTTGTCTTTAGATGTTAGGACTGTACACATAATTTTTTCTTTTTTCTTACTTTTTCATTAGTGTGAATTTTCTTAATATCTTATAATGGAAATTTAGAAATTGCTTTTATGTTGGAAAAATAATTATTTAAAAAATAATTAAGGCAAAGACCTGAATGTAAGTCATGAAACCATAAAACTCTTAGAAAAAAACATAGGCAAAAATCTCATGGACATAAACATGAGCAACTTCTTCATGAACATGTCTCCCTAGGCAAGGGAAACAAAAGCAAAAATGAACAAATGGGACTATATCAAACTAAAAAGCTTCTGTACAGCAAGGGACACCATCAGTAGAACAAAAAGATATCCTACAGTATGGGAGAATATATTCATAAATGACATATCTGATAAGGGGTTGACATCCAAATTATATAAAGAGCTCACACACCTCAACAAACAAAAAGCAAATGAGCCAATTAAAAAATGGGCAGAGGACATGAATAGACACTTCTCCAAAGAAGAAATTCAGATGGACAACAGGCACATGAAAAGATGCTCCACATCACTAGTCATCAGAGAAATGCAAATTAAAACCACAATGAGATATCACCTCACACCAGTTAGGATGGCTGCCATCCAAAACACAAACAACAACAAATGTTGGCGAGGATGTGGAGAAAGGGGAAACCTCCTACACTGCTGGTGGGAATGTAAATTGGTGCAACCATTGTGGAAAGCAGTATGGAGGTTCCTCAAAAAACTCAAAATAGAAATACCATTTGACCCAGGAATTCCACTCCTAGGAATTTACCCTAAGAATGCAGCAGCCCAGTTTGAAAAAGACATATGCGCCCCTATGTTTATCGTAGCACTATTTACAATAGCCAAGAAATGGAAGCAACCTAAGTGTCCATCAGTAGATGAATGGATAAAGAAGATGTGGTACATATACACAATGGAATATTATTCAGCCATAAGAAGAAAACAAATCCTACCATTTGCAACAACATGGATGGAGCTACAGGGTATTATGCTCAGTGAAATAAGCCAGGTGGAGAAAGACAAGTACCAAATGATTTCACTCATATGTTGAGTATAAGAACAAAGAAAAAACTGAAGGAAGAAAGCAGCAGACTCACGGAACCCAAGAATGGACTAACAGTTACCAAAGGGAAAGGAACTGGGGAAGATGGGTGGGAAGGGAGAGATATGGGGGAAAAAAGGGCTATTACAATTAACACACATAAAGTAGCGGGGGTGGGGGTGGGGTGGGGGATACGGGGAAGGCAGTATAACACAGAGAAGACAAGTAGTGATTCTATAGCATCCTTCTACACTGATGGACAGTGACTGCAATGGGGGTATGTGGTGGTGACTTGATAATAGTCTTGTAACCATAATGTTGCTCATGTAATTGTATATTAATAATAGCAAAATTAAAAAAAATAAAGAATAATTAAGGTTATTAAATAATTACACACTGAAGGAGAAATTCAAGAGTAGAAAGGTCTCATCTACAAGAAAATTACATGTACATAAATTAACCTGAATATGCAGATAAGGTTTTTATGTATCTGATCCTGGGCTTGGCTTTCCCTTCATACTTCATGTATTTCCAAAATATAATTGGAGCATATAATAAACATAGATACAATAAAATAATAAAATTGTCAAGAGGGGGTAAAAGTTCAAGATACAGGAAATGAAATGGGTGGCAAATCTATGGGTTGAGTGGAGAATGGACGGAAGGGCATGAAAAGACAGCAATATAATTTCAGTAGAAACCTAGACTAAGGGTAGCTTTGGACATTGAACACAAAACTTATCTGTCAGTTTACTGGCAACCCAGACAGAGGGCAAAAGTGGGATTTGGAACCCTGAGTTAAATCTGAGATTATTTCATCTGAAAACGCCTTTTCCAATGTTATGTTTTCCAGTTCTTACTTCTAAAAGAACATTTTCACCTAAACTAGATCAAAGAAACACTCAACAGATAGAAATATTGTGCTCAGCTCTTTTAGGACAAAAGACAATGTGAAGCACAGCCCCTTTCCTTAATGGAATGGGGTTCCTAGAGAGTAAGGAGGACACATACATAAACCTGGAGTAGTTTGAGATTAAAACAAGACAACACATGATTGATCTTAACGTCAAAAATCTGAAAGATTCCAGTAAAGGTCGACCTTTGGTTCTTAATGGATGGGTGGGTATGGATAAGCACAGGGAAGGAAAAGGCATTCTAGGGGAAATGCAAAGTGAGGCAAAGAGGGAGAGGAGGGCCCTGCAGATGGCCTGAGAAGGCGTGGTGCCCAGTGTGACAGTTGAAGGGCAGCAGGATGTGAAAATAAATGCCTTGCCTCTTAGGTGAGAGACTATTTCATTCAAGTCACGCCAGCAGTCCTGAATGTCATGGTGGAGGAAGCATTGACCCTAGACCCACACACTCTCAGTTCAAATCTTACTTAGCTAAATCAAAGGAATTAAAGTAAAGAAATGCAATTCCCACCACCTTGAGGTTTCAGTAGGGCTAAATAGAGTTTCATATTTTGATAGACACTGTGTACCAGCTCTGTCATAAGTATTAAGGTTTTGTGTTCTGTTCTAAAGACAGTGCCAAACCTCACATTCAGGAGTGAATTCTTTTGAATCCAAACACAGTCTTCATCATTTTTATTATGTATTGATGCCACAAGGTATTTCTGGCCAGCAGAGCTAAGACTCAGAATTTCTAATGGTAAGTTCCCTGACCCCAGCCCACAATTTAGCATAGAAATTATTTTGTCAATTACTCTGAAGAGGAGTTTGGGGTTGTTGAAAGGGCTAGGAAGACCTAAGAAGGGATGGTTTCTAATCTGGCTTTTATAGGAAACTGAGTTTGAGAGGCTATGACAGAAGGTTGAGGGCCTGAACCCGACATGTTGCTGACGTGTGTGTGTGTGTGTGTGTGTGTGTGTGTGTGTGTGTGTGTGTTGTGTGTTGTAGTTGTTGCTATTGTTTTTGGGTTTGAGTCCTCTGGGAAGGAGCAAGCTGCTCTGGGACTGAGTAAAGGGAACTGTGGAGTACTTATGAACTAGTGATGCCTGCCTTTGGCCCCCCGCCCTTGTGTCAGCCAGGGTCCAGTCAGGAAAGCACAACCACACTGTTTTCGCTGAAGAATTCAATGAAAGAACGTGATTGCATGGGCACTGGGAGACTTAAAAGGCAAAAATGGGAACATGAGGTCACACAGCAATAGTGACCACGGGAGGCAGTACCGCACCTGGCCAGGGACAGAGGTCAGGTATTAGGGACAGGAGAATCCAGGAGCTCTGAGGGGAGGCTTGCTGCAGCAGAGACTCAGACCTCTGGGGAGCAGTTGATTCCCACCTTGTGGCCCAGGGCCCTTGGCTGAGACTCGGCAGCTGGGAAAGCAGCATGCCTGTTGGTGCTCACACCTCTGATGGGCCCCGTGAGGCCTTCTCAAGAGGATGGGGACTGGAGCCAAGGCTGCTGCAGGGACAAAGCGCCATTGCCAACGCGAATCAAGGCTGGGAGGCACAGCGGGCCAAGAGAAGGTAGCCAATCCTTGCTCCCTCCACTGCCCTGTAGCCATCCTCTAGTGCCCCTCTGGGCAGCCCTCCCAGGTGCCAGCAGCAGGCTGCCGTGGGTGTGCAGAGCCTGGGCCCGGCCTCACAGAGCAGAGTGGACAAGGGGCTGTGTGTATGACACACCAGAGTTTCACTAGCAGATTCCTTCCAGGATCTCGCAGAGGCAAGCACAGGATGGCGACGCTCCCTGGCTGCATGAAAACGAAAGGCAGCTGGCCTGTTCTGGGGAATGTCTCTAGGCTGTGTGCTGAGATGAAACCATTCAGGTTTTTGACTTTATTGTGCCCTTACCATTACCCATGAGAGGAACATTATTTCCCTTTTACAAGTGGAGTTATCTGAAGCTTAGAGAGTTTGTGTAACTCCCAAAGGGTCACAAAGCTAGTTGGGCAGGGGAGAGGCAGGAGATGCACTGAGAGCTTGGTGACTCCAGCACGAGTCCCTTTTCACTACATGACAGCTCTCCACACCCTCTTTGGTCACACTAACCTGACTTAAACACCCGTCAGGCAATTACGTCTTCCCATGAACCTGTAAGTTCCCTGAGGTCAGCCCCACACAAGACTTGCTAGTAGCTGTTTGCTGCCAACCTTGTACATCGATACGTGGCATTCAGTAAACATTCAGTGACTATGTTTAAGCTCCACTGGCTTTCTTTTACTGTAATAGGAAAGCGTATCCTGATAAAATTTGATACCCAACCATATATAAATTATGGTAAAGCCTGTGAATGTCTAAAATACACTTTAGCGCAGCACAAGGAAAGCAGATGCTTTTATAGCCAGGAGGGAGTGACACACCGCCATGCCCGCTTTTCCTTCTTTTGAGGGCCTCCGTGTACTTTTAAAGGAGAGGCAGATGTGAATACATATCTGGTCTTTGAGTTAGCTATCCCACTGAACTATGGTGCTTCTTCCCCTGCCCCCGGCCCATCCCCCACTCAAGCGCAGCCTATCATTAGCCACTATCTGGAATCGACAGCAGAGTAATTTGAACTCTGGTTCCCAAGGGCCTATTCTTTTACTTCCTGCTGTAGGAATACGGTGTGTATTGATTAGATATCAGAGCGTAATGGGCTTCCAATCTCTCCGCCTTAAGATATATGATGGAGATGACAGGAAACAGATATGCTGTTACTACTTGTAAAGAGTCTGGTTGAACAAAATGGTTGGTAACCACTTCGGTGCCGAGCCCCTTTTACCACCAGGAGGAAGCTCCTTTATCACCCTTTCCAATATGATTTCTTGGAAAGGGAAGGGAAGGAGTTTCCTTGGGGGCCAGAGTCACTGTCTAAGACTGTCATCTTCGGAGACTCTGCAGAGCGGGAGGGCCTCCCTTCGGAGTAACTCTTGGAAGAGTCCTTCGGCTTGCCCAGAAACTAAACCAAACCAGCAGCTTCCCAGCCCACCCGCCCCATGTGGCTGCTGTCAGGGCAGAGGGGTCAGAGGCTGAGCAGAGCCAGACCCAGGCTCTTCTTCTTCCGAGTGAAGTTTAGAGCCAGATGACTGCAGGCGCTTCAGTCTCCTCATCTGGGAAATGGGGGAAATAATCCCATTCACAGCACTGCCGCAAAGAGTGAGTCAAACAGTGCATGCCGAGTAGCTAAGACAGAGCCTCGGGCCTGGTTAGTTCTTCCCCTACCCTGTCCTACCCGCAGAATAGAATTTTTCCTCTGCTGGAGTTCAGACAGTCCGTCAGGCTGGGGAGGAAGCGACCACACCCAGAAGTGGTGTAAACTTGTGAGGCACAGTTCAGACCCCAAAGAGCACACCGGGGTGGCATTTGTGCCAATGGTCTGAAAGTCCCAAGCTGCCCTGGTACTGGAGCAAATGTTGGTTCATCACTACTGACGACACACGGCCCGGGTGCTGGTGACCCTGCGGAGGTGGTCCTAGGCTCCTTTGGTGGGTTCTTCCCCCTTCCTGCTCTCAGCCCATGGGGTTTGAGCTTGAAGGACCTTGCCTCAAAGCTTGATAACTACAAAGGTAGATAGCAAGTAGACTGGTGACAGCTCTCTCTTCCCGGTGGCCCCGCAGACGCCACGGAAAACCTTCGCGTGCCGCCCTCCCTGATACGGGCCTCATTTTGCACAGAAGGGGGTGTCTTCTGTTGAATCATGAGTTTCTTCCCTTTTCTTATCAGCAAAGATGACTAAAAAGCAACTTGAATGGCGGTTCAAGAGGGATTTCCAAAGGATGGTTGTAAACTTTTAAGGCGGAATAAAATGTGAGTTTATACATTTTTAATTTCACCAGGCCTGAAGCTCATATTCATTTATTACTAGGGATATCAGCCACTTATCTGCCACTTCTCTAATCTTTGCCCTGCAAACAGACATGACCTCTGGTCAAGTAAGATAAATGGGGAATTAAAAATGGCTACCTGCTGGGAACTGATTGGAAAACAGGAGAACAAAATGCCCGGAGCTCAAGTTAATCCTGGATTCTTTCCCAGCCCTTCTGCAGCCACTGCTTCTGTGCGTGAAGACCAAACCAAGTGGACCTCCCCTTCTCCTTTGTTAACATTTCCCTGTCTCTCCTTCCTCCCCGTCCCCATTAGAAGAAGGAGGTCGATAAAATCAGCGTTGAGAGGAAGGAACTGGTCTTCGTGCTGGTATCAGATGCCGAGTCTCGGCAGCCAGTGGAGAGGGGCCGCCGTGCTGAGTGATGTCACTTCACATTCCAAGAACACCCAGTTCATAGTATTGGCTTCATCAGCATTGTCCCTCCTAGAGGTTGCTCTTAAGTAGCCCGGGAGAGGATTGAAGAAAAGAGCTGTGACTGTTACCTTCAATGCAGAGGGTTACGGCCAAGAATGGAGAGATGCACGTAACGACGCACACAGGTATTGACAGCTCTGGTCACTCCAAGCTCCGTGCTTAGTTCTTGAGATGCGGTGTCTACTTGCATCCTTGCAACAGCTCTTTGAAGACCGTGTGATTCCTCTTCTTCTACAGATGAGGATAACTGAGGCTTGAAGAAGTTAGGAAGCGGGTCCTTGTTTGCACAGCTGGTAATCGCAAAAGCACATTTCACACAAAGTTCTGGTGGACCCTCCTCCCCTTTCCAAATCCCAAAATGAAGCCTGGCTCTGAGTCCCCATCATATCAAGCGACTGTCTCTCCATCAGTAGAATAAAGAAGGAGGTACAAAGAGGCAATTTAGTACAGTCCCTTATTTTTCAGATAGGGAAATGTAAGTTCAGAGAGGGAAAGTGACTTGTGCAAGGTCACACAGCAAAGCTATGACTGGGCCCCCTGATCTTGGATCATCAGCCCAGAGGCCTAGGCAAAGATAACTCACGCTGTGTGCTGCCCATGCCTTATTCCCTCAGACACCAGCAGGAAATGCGGCACTCTTCAATAACATGGAGCTATAAAGACCAGAAAAATGGGAGACAGCAGTGTGACATAATATAAGTGCATTTCACAGGTTATTTTCTAAATGTGACCAAGGAGATTTATTTGAGCATCTAATTTATATAAAACACACAGAAGGTGCTGAAGTTTAGCAACGAAAAACCGGTATTCTCAACATTTGCTTGTGTAGGTATGTGTGTCTGTGTATTTCTTTTCTTACTTCTAAGCAGCTGAGTAGAGGCAGATTGGAGCTTATAAGTAAAATGAGGTAAATAAGATTAAAAAAATAATAAAAACTGCAACTACCTGTAGACATGCATTACAAATTAAGGCATCCACACGCACATTTGCTTCAGGATATATTTTGATCAGCCGACATGCTTGTAACAGTATCGAGGTAATCAAGTGTTTTGAATTCACTAGTTAGAAAAGTAAATAAAACAAACTAAAATAAAAGCAGTTCTAAATGAGATGTTCTTACCTGGGAGTAAAATGCTGAGTATTTTAGAAAGAGGAATAATGAGACTGTCATTCACTGAGCACTCACTCCGGGCCAGGCGTTCCGCAGACATCACCTCATTTAATCCTCTCAAAAACTCTTACAAGGTATTATTATCTCCATTTCTCAGATGGAGAAACTAAAAGAGAAAAATCTCGCTAAGACCCATAGCCACACAGCAAAGCAATAACCAAATGACTTGCAAGCTGATATTCTAAGATAGCTCCCCACAGAGTCAGAAGAGGATTGTTAGGGTCTCACGATAATGATAAAAATAATAATTATCATAGAGTGAGCATTTGCAATGCACCAAGTATGCTGGCACATTTCAGATAACACCCTATTTGAAACTCACAACACACCCGGAGGGAAGTCCTATTGTTACCTTCAATTTATAGGCGAGAAAGCAAAAGCACAGAGAGGGTAGGTCACCTGACCGGGGCCACACAGCTAGTACAAGACAGAGCCAGTACTCAAACCCAGTAAGCTGGGGCACTAGCCTTCCACTCTTAACTGTTATACTATGCTGCCTTTTCAGGAAGAAAAAGCTCAGTGCATCCAGGGTAAGCGTGTTGTCCCTACATTATGGCTTTACATACAAGGTCACAGAAATACCAGAAGGATAGAGGAGGAAAAGCTAAACATCACAGAACAATGAAATCAAGAATCCTAGAAATACCAAGATATCCCAGTTATCACTTACTGCAGTTAATGCAAATGTGGCTTCAATGGGAAGCAATTGCCCAGACTGAACTTTTACCTTGGAGTTGGATGAATTTTTGCCCTTTGACATGTACTGTATTCCTTCCATCCCTAAGATGTGGCACACACACAGAAGTCCATGCCCAAAGCTCTAAATTGTACACAGTTATAGTTAAGAGACTTTTGATTTTCCCTAATGCATTTCTTACCCATCAAGGCTATTTCTAGCAGCAAGGGACCATGTTCACTGTTCCCTGCAAGTAAACATGCCTGGATTTTCTGTGCTGTTATACTTTAGATGAGTAAGTTTTTTCCAGCAGGTCTGGGAGCATTTCCTTCAGGCTGTGAGATGATGGCCGGCTCCCCCCCATTAGCCTGCCCTCCTGGTTTCCCAGTGGCTTCCAGAATGCTCTCTGCATGCCCTATTCCACTCTACCCATTAGGTTCCAGGCCGTAGGAGTATTTGGCCGTAGGAATGTTGGGCCTCTTCCTTTCTGTTGCTCTGTTATTCTGACTCATAAATAATCCTCCAGGTCACACTTAGCCAATACGAGAGCCTCCTCTGCTCATAAATGCTAACCACCAGGTCACAGAAATCCCACGACTGTCCCATTGATGAGGGTCATTGAACGAGCTGAAAGTCAGATGGGAAAACAGGCCCACGTTTTTTAAGCTTCTTTCTACCTGATACCAGACACTTTACAGACATCATCTCATTTAACTGTCATTAACCCTCAGAGAAACTGACATTACTTCCCCCATTTTATAGATGAGGAAATTGAGGCATCTGATCAGCAAAGGTCACAAAATGAGTTTAGTGTTAATAAGTACAGCCAGCATGTATTAGTTTCTTGCTAAACCCCAGAAGCTGCCACTACTGCTCGGCAAATGTCAGTTCATTTCATTCCACAATACCTCTGAAGGGTAAGCCTAACTGTGATCCCTGTCATGGAGTGGAGGAAAACAAGCACAGAGATGTTAAGCAACTTTTGCAAAGTCAAACAGCTCAAGAGTGGTTTGAAACCAGAGTATGATGCCTGAGCATGTGCTCTTCAGGTCAAAATGTACGGCTACTAGTATCTACAGTCAATTAGAATAAGGTTCGATGACCGCTATTTTGGAGACATAAATGGATGGGAATGGCTCTGGGCAATGGGCAGTCTTGGTATTTTAGGGTCAGATGATACAAACCGGAACACTGCTTCTCCTGCTTCCAGCAAGATGATGTTGGGCAAGACCCCTCTGGGTCAAGTCTCAGCTCCCTTCCAAGCTGCCAAGAGCACCTGAGAGACTATTGGAGAAGGATAATCACAAGTGTAACTGAGGTGGGAACACAGAAGACCAAACCAAAACTCTGCTCCTAGAGAGGAATCAGCCCCCCAGTGTAGGGGCACAACTTCATATGGAAGGGTCCCATGTAAAGTTCTCACCAAAACAGTGACTTTGGAAAAATAGTATTTATTTGACTTTTAAAAAATGTAGATAGCACAGCCATGTGTAAAATAAAAGAGGAAGTGTTGGCTGTCCTCTGCAGGAGAGATTTTTAGCAAGTGTATACTACCTGTGTTGTCCTGCACTTGCCTGTCCCACGCACACATCACGGCATCCTCTCGTGTATCAGGGTGTGTGGGTCTCCTTCCTTCTTTTTAACAGCCCCAGCGATCCTATCACGTGTCACCACTGGTTTTCCATTCCCCCACTGGTGGCCCGGTCACCATTAGCTTTAGTCATTACAGACGCAAAAATCATTTACAACCTATGTACATCTCTATTTCTTGTACAATTGCCTTTTATAAATTTACCTAAACAAAATAAAACCCAACTTTTAATTTGACTTATGGGAAAAACAACTGAGAGGTTTGGATAGGTGTGTCATTTCCACGCATGGGGGAAAGGCGGAGGGAGTTTGACCAGACCCTGAAGATCCCCTCCAGGGAGGGACCCTGCACCAGGCTTCTGCATCCACTGACCTCAACACGCCATCATCCTCACACCCCTGCTTTTATCTGGTCCACAACGCAAGAGCCACACCATTCGTTTTGTCTTTTGAGAGCCCGGTCTATCATCTTATTTAGGGTGAAAACTGATTTATGACAAAAAAAAAATGGAAGTGTGACTCACTGACTCTTTCTCTTCTATAGGTGTCAAGGCCAGGGATCTAGGGCTGTGTCTGTGCTATTTAGGTCAGGCATTAACCCCATTTACTAAGTGAGGTCACCCTGCCCACAGTGAAATTTGCAAGACAAGACAAAAGTATCGTCCTCACCTCGGCAAACCTTAAGGGGGGCTCAGAAAATAATCTCTACCTCCTCACTAAAACCAAAAGAGGAAAACCAGTTGCCTTGAGTATCCCAATGACTTTTGCAGTATTTTCCTCCCCCTTTTGAGGAGAGCAATCAGAACTTGCTCGCCAGCGCTGATCATCAGAGTCTCAAGCCCTTCTAAGGGTGAACTGGATGCCAGAGTGACAGTCTTAAATCAATCCCTGCTTTCTGTGTTTAAGCCTCGCTTTGTCAGAGGCTCGTGGCTCTCTGGGTATCTCAGCATCGGTGTAAGTCTTGCTGGGCGCTCCCCGAATCCGCCCGGACTGACGCTTGGAAGAGATTTGGATTTGTATGCTTAGTTATCTTTTTGTTTCCTTCCCCACCTCAGCAGCCGGCCTCCTGCTGCCGGCAAATGACAATTCTTTTTTGGAAAACTAAGCAAATCTTTCAAAACAGTTTTCAAGTCTTGTAATAGCACGCTTGTGCTGCAACAGCTAAGTGCTGTCAGGCCTCCAGCATGCACCTTGATTTCAGCTCAGCAGACAGAGCAAAATATCCATTCTGTGCATGAAATTGCCTGTGTTCTGCGTGGGAATCTATGCTTCTCAGCACCCTCTGCACTTAGAAGGCTGCATCTTGCTTTTCCTTGGTCTGGGAAATTGGGTGCCAAGAATAGGTACCTTCTTGCCCGATACTGGAAAGACCGTCCCCAGGGAAACAGAATTCAAAGTGAGAACCATGAATTCTCACTTAGAACATTTTTCCTCAAAGAAAATTTTTTTTTTTCTTGACAGAGCCGTCAGTTGGTACGGGGTATGAGCCACTGCTCATGCACATCCAACACTGTTGAAAGTCTAAATTGCTCAGAGCCCTGACGGTGAAGTTACTGTATGCGAACGAATACACCAGCGACAAGGATGGCGACCAAAGCAGCCCTTTAGGTGCAGTTTGGAATAGCACCAAGAGCTTCCAGACCCCCTGCTTTCACTTATTGGGATCAATCCTGAGGACATAAGCCTGACTGCACACTTCCAAGCACACATCAGGTGAGTTATCCAGGCATTTCTGAAAAGGGTAAAAAAACTGGAAGAAAAAAGTAACCCTCTATCAGGAAAGTAGGTAAATCATGGTGCGCCCATTAGCTGGGACATTTTGCAGCTATTAACATGACTTGTCAAAAGGAATTTACTGAAATGTCATGGCAGACTTTTTTAAAGTAGGTTTTACTGAAGTATAAGCAACACCCAGAAAAGCACATAAATCATAAACATGCTGTTCAATGAATTCTCACAAAGTGGACCCACCCATTTACCCAGTCTGTGGATGGAAAAACTATATATATATATTCCTAAAAGTCCAGAAGCTCTCCATATGTCCCATTCTGGTCATTGCTTTCCCCCCAGGGTAACCACTTTGGACACTTTGGGTCAGTTTTGCCTGTCCGTAAACTTGATAAAATGGAGGCATGCCTTCCGTAATTGTTTTTGTCTCTGGCTTCTGTCACTGAATGTTTTGTTTGTAAGATTCATTCATGTTGTTGTGCAGAGTTATGGTTCCCTCCTCCCCATCCCAGAGTATAAATATACTATAATAATGTGTCCATTCTACTGCTCATGAGCAATTGGGTCATTTCCAATCATATCTCTTATGTATGGTGCTGCTATGATTATTCTCGAATGGGTTTCTTTTGGTGGTCAGAGGCACACGTTTTCTGTTGGGTACGTACCTAGAAGGAGCATTACTGCATATACTGGAAGTGCATATATTCAGCTTTAGCAGAGATGGCTGAACAGTTTTCCCTATGATTGCCCCAATTTTTACTTCTCTCAGCAGTGTATGGGAGCTCCAGTTGCTTCAGATAGTTACCAACTCAATGTTGTACGTCAGGTCAAAAAAAAATTTTATTTAAAACATGCAGCCAAAATTACAAATGCAGTAGAATCACACATTTGTTAAAAATATATATACACAGAAAAAAAGCCTGGAAGGAAATACTCCAGTATGCAAAGAGTCAGTAGCTTTGTGTGGATGGTGGAACTCCATTCTTTTAAAATTGTCCTCTCATTATTTTCCATGACATTTTCTTATTTCTCCATAGTGATGAAGTATTTGTTACGGTAACTCCTATTCTTTTCATCAGGCAACAGGTGAGAGTGAGCATTTGGGGTATGGCTTTCAAATTAGGCCTGGGGCCACTTCCCCAATGCTATTGACCCTGAGAAAAATTGCTGTTTTCACTGGACATCTCCATTGGCTGATAAGCATTTTATCCATCTCGCCATTCATCCATCTACAGTATCATCTGCTCATTAATTCATGCATGTATTTGGTAAACGTTCACTGAACACTTACTTTATGCCAGGTATTTTGTTGCATGGAAAGGAGTTATGAAAAGATTTTGGGGAGACTCATAGCACTTAGTTTTGTAATTAGCCATCGCTAATATAGCGATATCCAAGATACACTGATAAAAATAAATCCAGTACCATTTAAAAATGTTCTTCGAGGGCTCGCAACATCCAAGATACTGAGCTAAGAGAGTTTTGCATGTAGACAATCGCTGAAGTCCAAGTCATCTGATGAGCACACACAGCTTTTTGCCCCCATAGAGTAGATGGGGGAGCGGAAGCCCAGAGAATTAAGAAAATGTGCCCGCAGTTGAAAAGCTGGGCTGTGACTCAAACCCGGATCTGTAGAACTCCAGGTCCTGCTGCTCCACACACCGACCACCCACTCCTTGGTACTGCTCCATCCTGCCCCCGTAAAGACAAAAAGGGCACAGAGGGAGGAGGGAACGAAACAAAAGAGACGTAGTTCAGGAGTCCATAGGCTTTGAATTTAATCCTAAAGGATGAAGAGGAATTTGTTAGGCAGAAGTAGAGAAAGGGACATGTTCAGAAGCTTGGACATGAGGAAGCTTGTACAAGGGAGGACTGGGAGTGAGAGAGAAGGCAGGAAAAGGGAGGTGATTTGCTTCAAACCCCAAAGGGATAGTCCCTGAACCTTCCACGTGTCACCCCAGGTTTGGGTGCCCACCCGGGAGGCCTGGCATTCGCCTGGTGCCTCTGAGCCCCTTTGCCTTCCAAGGCTGGGGCATCTCCTCTGCCCTTACTGCTCCCAAGGATTCTGTTAATATACTTCTCACTGCCTTAGTATCTCCCCAGCTGCATTATCCAAAATGCTGGCCACCAGTCCCACACGGCTATTTACATTTAAATGAATGAAAATTAAATACAATTCAAATAAGTTTCTCAGTTACAGTAGCCACATTTCGCCAGGTATGGCTAGTGGCTCCCATTTATAGATGCAAAACATTGCAGAATATTCCATTCAAGCGTGCTGCTCTGTCATCTGTCTCCTGTGCATGGATAAGCACCCAGGGACAGGAACCGTGCTTGAAGCGTGCCCTCAGTGCCTTGGATGGAACTTGGCTCAGAAGAGGTGCTGAGGGGTTATTAAGTCAGTAACTTGAGGCTGGCAAGGCAGCTGACATCCCATGCCCTCTTTCCACACAGAGGAAATCCAAGACTGCCACTGTGACTGGTAATATATCCTTGAGAAAGGGACTCTATGCTCGGTGCCCCTCCAATTGCAGTGTGCACATGCACCATGGTAGGACTCTCCATAATGGCCCAGATCTTGATTTAGGAGTTGTGGGGCGGAGCATGGATTCTGCATTTCTGAGAAGCTGCCAGGTGATAATGATGATGTTGGAGTGTAGACCACACTTAAAAGTAGAAAGGCTCTATGATGAGGGGAAAGGACAAAAATAAAATACAGGAGGGCAAATCTGAGAGGCCTAGCTGTTGGTATGGAGATTTTCCTGTGGCATAGGCCTGTGCTTTCATTTTTGTGAACATGAGGACAAATTTAATCCACTTATTCATCTGTTTCCTTTTTGACACTGAGACATCCCATTTATGTTGCCTCTTGGAAGATAAGAACATCAGAGTAAGCTCAGAAATCAGATGTGAAGAACCCTCATTTAGCCTGCCAATACTTTCATCATAACCACAATGAAGTTAAAACAACAATAACAAAAGGTTAAATTCAAGGAACAATCCATTATGATTCCATTTATCAAGAGAAATCTTAAACAGAGCAACACATTTTTGAAACATGAACAAGATAGGAAGCAAAAAAGGCCAATGTCTTTTTGAGAAACTTCAGGAAGAGAGGTACATAAGCAACACGCTTTTCCCAGGGAGAAAAATCTCTTTGAAAGTCTCTCCCTCATGCAGGTTTCTCCTTCAATACCACATCTGACATAGGTCTAATTTCCTCGCTCAATAGCTTCATCATCAAGCAGCCACACATCACAAGTAACATGTTTATCATTTTAACGTTTCTTCCAAGATTGGGTTTGAATTATGGATTGTGAAAACATAGATTCTGTTGCTTGGGAGGGGGAAAACAGAGATCTATCAGTGTTCTAGAAAATGAATTTTTAATGCCATTTGAAAGACGGATTACAAATACTCAGATGTTTTAACTCTTTGGGACCATTTTTATGCCTCAAACAAATATGTTTAATTGGGCAGCTAGCTGCTCTCCTTAATGCTCGAGAGCTGGACAGAAGCACACAGAAGCTCTTCAGAAAAGGAGCAGGCAGTTAGGCCAGTCCTCTGGCCAGACTGCAGCCATTTCCTCACCACGTCGCTACCCCAGCTTCCGGGAATCATAGAATGTTTGATATGAGTCAAATGGATGTGGCATTAAATCTGGCTATTGCCTCTTTCCAGCCATTTAATTTTGGCCAAGTTACTTAATATTTTCTGAGCCTTGGCCATCTGGGTAACAGTAATACCATTTCTGGGTTATAGGAAATATTAAATTAAAATAATGTATATAAAGTGCCAGATACATGGTAACTACTGTTTTAATTGAGGTAGTAATATTCATAATGGTATTTGGCCCTCATCCCAGGATGGAGAAGTTGTGAATGGTGGGACAGGGTATGAGAGTTTTCAAGGACATAGAGGACCCATTCATCCACCAACCTGTATGACTATTCTATCTCCAAAGGCCTCTGTGAAAATGCATACCAGATGTGCCTATCAAAATAATGATTTTCAGAGGGTGCAAAGAACAGAGGAGAGTAGTGGGCATATATAATAAGTTGAACATTGTAGTTAATATACCACTTACATTTATTAATATAAATCCCATTGTACCCAACACATACCAGGCAACAGGGGTAAATGTTTTCAGTATGTTACCCCCTTCAATCTTCATAGCAGCCCTTGAAAAATCAGTACTACTATTATTACTCTGTAGTAAAACATTTTGCTACTCTGACAGTGTGGACATTTGGGGCTGGGAATTCTTTGTTGTGTGACTTTGTCTGGTACCCTGGGCCCTCTACGATGTTCAGCAGCTTCCCTAGACTCCCCCCTCTAGAGCCAGTAGTATACTTTAGTCCCCTCCCCAGCTGTGACAACCAATAATGTCCCAGGCACTGTCTGATGACCTCTATGGGGCCAAATCTCCCCCAGTTGAGAACTGCAGAGTACGTCAATGAACACACCGACGTAATGAAGTGCAGTGACTTCCCAAGACCATCTAGTGAGCAAGTGTTGGAGCCAGGATTCGGAGTCAGGTGCACGTTCCCTTAACCTCAGCCTTGCGTGTAAAGTCCTCTTGTCCAGACGCAGAATGTACAGTATATATAGAAAGCTGTGCGTGTCCGTGGGTTTGAGTTGGGGAAGCGCCTTCAGAGCAAAAGCTCTTCTGTGGGGAATGAACATAATAATCCATCTTACAACAGGCCACATCTGACATTTCCAGGTATGTATTTTCCCTTGAGAAGCTCTCCCATGATTGTGATGTCCCCTGAGCACAAACGGTCTAAAAGCTGTTCCCTGGGAATGTCTCCCACGGCCAATTCATGGCATTCAGGGAAAATCTGACCTTTGGCCCCAACCCGTGATCTTCTTGTTAACAAGACTTGGCAGTGGATGTCTGTTGGCATGTTTTTTTTTTTTAATCGAGTCTGTTTTCAAAGATGGAGATGTGCCTTCACGGAGGACATCCGGATGACTCTATCATAGGTTCAAAAGGCAAATTAAATGAGACATTTCTATTATGCTCAACTGTGTGCCTGGTATCCCAAGGGGGCCGATTTCACTTAAATCAGTGATCTTGGCATGATTTGGGAAAAAGTAGTTCCTCTTGTTCCAGAGTCCCCTCTCTGTGGTGCGGCTGGTTCCAGGCACTGGAGAAAGACCATTATCACCCTGGCACGCACTGCTTCCATGATACAGCTTCCTCACAGATGCTTACAGTCACAAAGTGCACGCACGTTCATCTGAACTAATCTCTGGAACAGCAACTCAGAGGTGTTATTATTATTACTATCCCCGATTTTGTACATGGAAATGGCAGCTCAGGGAGGCTGACATCCATCAGTCAACACGTGGCAGAGATCGGGCTCCTCCAGGCCTTCTAATTTCAAGAGGGTGGGTGAGTGACGGGTGCCTAGCCTGGAGCGGGCCTGGGAAAGGGGTGAGCCTGGCTTTGATAGC
>JAVSCE010013794.1:0-28087 GCA_032199065.1 Smutsia gigantea | reverse complement strand
CTGGGACAACATCTCTCCTCAACTCTCCACCCCCTCCCCAACTAAAGCCAGTGCTTCTCAGAGGCCCAGTCTGGTCCAAAGAGGCTTCCCTGACCTCCACAGCCCTTGGCCATGGCTGCCTGCTCTGTTCCAAGATCCTGCAGCGCTTTGTCCCTGCACAACCAGACAACCAGCTGGGAAGCTAGCAAATGCTACCTTAAATATTTTTATATTTGTTCTACTGTAATCTGAGTAATCTGAGCATCTTGATTTCAAAAATACATCATTGGTGCTCAACAAATGCTTGTGGATGATATCATATTGTTTTAGCACTTTGCAGTTTCTTTAGTCGCCCAAACCAAAACCCACAGGGTTGGTCCTACAAAGTCGCCACCACCCACCCAGCTGACCTCACTTTACCTCTCCAAACCTCCACCCCTGGTGGAATTTCCTGATGTGATATTTTGCTCTCATTATATGGTTTCTCTCTCTGCTCCTAGCTTTTACTTAAGGGTGCTTTTTTCCACAAAGGACCATTTGACCAGGCCTGGAACTCCTGAGATGAAGGGAACACCCTTCTACAATGAGTCAAGTCCTCCTCCAGGTCTTTCATGTGTTATCTCATTTCCTTCTCAAGCCTTGCCTGGTAGTGCCAACTACCTGGGTCAAATTCCAAAAGGCTCAGACAGAGCAGGTATTTCTTCTGGCAGAAGATGAAGTAGATGGACGAGCTTGGGCACTGGGATGATCACAGATAGAAGACAGACAGCTCAGTCCTTACAGTGCTTAATGAAAATTGGCAATGAGAACATGAACTATATGGGCTTTGGGGACTATTAGGTTGCACAGGGCTCAGATATATCGTACTCATATCTGTATTGCTCTCAGTACTTGGATAACACCTTGCACAGAGCACAGACTCAATAGTCATTGACTAAATGAGTAAAATATATTGAAAGAATGACTTTCATTCTTTTGTCTGTGAATACCCAGTTTCCCCACACTATTTATTGAAGAAACGCTCCCCACTGTGTGCTCTTCGCTCCCCTGCCTAAAGTCAGCTGGCCATATATGCAGAGGTTGTAGCAGGGCTCTCTGTTCTGTTCCACTGGTCTATGTGCCTGTGCTTACGCCAGTACCACCCTGGCTGGATTGCTGTAGCTTTGTAATATGGCTTGAAATCAGGAAATGTGAGGCCTCCAGCTTTGCTCTTCTTTCTCAGGATTGCTTTGGTTATTCAGGCTCAAAGACTTAAATGTTAGACCTGCAACTGCGTAACTCCTAGGAGAAAACACAGGGAACATCAGTCATGGCAATGACTTCTTAGATAAGACACCAACGTATAGGCCACAAAAGCTAAGATAGGTAAGTGGGGCTACATCCAACTAAAGAGTTTCTGCACATAAAAAAAAAATCAAGAAATTGAAAAGGCATCTGAGAGAATGGGAGAAAATATTTGCCAACCATATATCTGATAAGGGGTAAATATTCAAAATATAAAAAGAACTCCTACAACTCAATAGCAAAAAACAAATAATCCAATTGAAAAATAGGCAGAGGACCTGAACAGACATTTTTCCAAAATGGCCAGTAGACATACAAATGGTCACCAGGCACATGAGAAGATGTTCAACATCACTGATTATTAGGAAAATGCGAATTAAAGCCCTAATGAGATATCACCTCACACCTGTTAGCATGGCTATTATCAAAAAGACAAGAGCTAACAAATGTTGGCGAGGATGTGGAGAAAACGGAACCCTTATATACTGTTGGTGGGAATATAAATTGGTACAGCTGTTATGGAAAACAGTATGGTGGGTCTCAAAAAATTACAAATTGAACTACCATATGATCCAGCAATCCCACTCCTGGGTCTATATCCGAAGGAAATGAAATCAGGTTCTCCAAGAGGTATCTACACACCCATGTTTACTGAAGCATTATTCATAATAACCAACATCTGGAAACAAACCTAAGTGTCATTTGACCAATGAATGAATAAGAAAATGGAATATTTTTCAGCCATTTGCAATAACATGAATGAATCTGGAGGATATTACACTAAGTGAAATAAGTCAGACAGACAAAGACCAATAGTACCTTTTATACGTGGACTCTAAAAAAAAAGACCCCCAAAACAATTTCATAGCCTCTTGGTTGCCAGGAGCCAGGGGAGGCGATATAGATCAAAAGGTACAAATTTTCAGTTATAAGATGAGTAAGTTCTGAGGGTCTAATTCACAGTGTGATGACTGTAGTTAATTATACAGTATGTAAACCTGAAAGTTGCTGAGAGTAGATCTTAAGTATTCTCACCACATAAAAAAGAATTAACTATGTGAGCTGATGGGAGTGTTAACTATCTTGATCTTGGTAATCATTCCACAATGTATATACATATCAAATACATGTAATTATATTTGTCAATTATTCTTCAATAAAGTTAGAAAGAAAAGAATGACTTTTGGGGACTAACAAAAATGGCAAGCCTTGTCTCTCGGTGATGACAATGGAGAAGAACTCACAGTTAAACCTTCAGTTTCGAAGCCCCAAGAGTTTTTGAGATGCTTCACAGAGCAATTGCCTTTGCAGCCAGAGGCATCTTAAAATGCAGTGCGAATCCTCTACAGAAAACTGTAGAAATCTCCAGGAGAGAAAACAGGAAGGGCCATGAGTTGCAGAAAATCAAAAAGAAATATAATTGTATTATTATAAGACACTTTATCACTTTCATTGTCATTCAGTTCTTATTACCAACCGAGTTAAGAGGAAGTGATTATTACCTCATTTTATAGATGTGGACGTAAAGTACATAGGCTGACCGCGCTAACCAAGGTCGAGTCCTAGCTCTGCCTAACCACATCTATCAGTGCACAGCTAAAATCTGAACCCAGATCTATGGACTTCAAAGGCTCCAACTACATGCACACATTTTCTCCAACACTGCACTACCTTGATGGATCTATTCACTAACTTCAAGCTGTTGTTAGCAGATCAAAGGTCCGAGGAACAAATGTTCTCCTTTCATTCCGTCATCTACAGGTTTTGGCTTTTCAGATAACCGTGCTGAGCAGCTAATTTTGTTGGAGTCTCTACCCAGGCAAACAGTCACCAGAAATCACTCCAGTCGCAGCCAGCCCAGCACACTCTGCTTGTCCCTAAGTCCAGGTTTGAGGACTGAAGGAACCAGACCTCAAGGCAGTCGTGTCATAGACTCGGAAGCAACAGATGATCCCAAATGAGTTTCTAATCATGGACTTACCTGAAAAAGAAGGGGCACTTAGATAGGAATGCCATTGGAAAGAGGAGTGAAGGTCAGGCCTCAAGGAATTAGGAAGCCATGAGGCAAAACTGTCACTTCTGAGGTACCCACTCACTAGCTGGCGTGAGAGCGGGTGGTGCCTCTCTGGACGACGGTAAGCCAGTTCCCCCTCCCACAATGTTCTGCAGGACTTGACTTTGGGGTCACACTCTTTAATTTAGTGGGGTGTCTGGTGCAGCATAATACTGGGATAGCTTTGCTCGTGTAAAGGAGTCTATTATTAAAGGAAATTAAATTATTATAGCTGTGTTTGAATGTTAAAATACTGATATATAAGTTTGCTAATAAATAACTATTCAGCCACATATTCAAAGCAGCATTTAGTTCTGCAAAGACCAACAGCTATGTGCACAAAGGAGTAATCACCATGGTCTAACCAAGGCCTCCCATTAAGGAATGAGCTCTGGTCAAAAGAAAGTTGGAAAAGTGCCTCTTTCCTACCCTATGTTCTCTTTCCTCTCTTCTAATCCATTCTACAAACTCTTCCAGCCCTGTCCCTTTTCAAAAGTCATCTGGGAACTTCCATGACTTGGCTCCCACTAACCTTGCAGCTCTGTCTTCCAGTTCTTTCCAACCTAGGCCATTATGTGTCCCAGATCTGGCTTTCCACTCTTCCCCACATGGAGCCAGGCTTTCCTGTGTCCAAAGCTTGGTTCATTCCTGGACGTACTTCTTCCTCCTGCCCATTCTTCAAGACCAACTGTAACAGTGCTCTGCTCCCCAGGCTTTCTTCCCTCCAGCCAAATATCATCTTTTCTTTTTTCAAAGTATCACAATTCCCTGTTTGTATCTTACTTTGTTATTTATCTTCTTCATTGTGTTATATTGATTTGTGTAGTTGTATGATCAGACCATTAAACTGCATATTCATGTCCCTAGACTGCAGATTCCATAAGGCTAGAGGCTGTTTTATTCTCTGCTGTAGTTCTAATGTCTAATGTTTAGAACATTACATGAGAGAGAGTGGGTGCTCAAAAAATATATACGTATGTGAATGAATGAGCATTGCGCTGGTGGCATATTATTCATCTCTGTATCTCCTGGAGTACTTAGCAATGTCTGGCTCATAGTGGGTACACAGTAAGTAATTACTGAGTTTAATGGCAAACCATGGAATCACGTATTTAATAATAACATGAATGAGGGAGAAAATTAAAATTTGAAAAAAATAGCATGTACAAGGAAAAATGGCCTTCTTCATAAATTTCAATAATAATTCAATTAATATTTTTGCCCCTAGATTTGAGGGTAGTGGGGAGAGGAAAAGGGAAAATGTAAGCCAGGAGTCTGCCAAGTTTGCCTTTTATCTTGCATCCTGGAACCTCTGGCAATAATAAGATCCTTTGCTGGGATCCCTTGTCCTGCCCAGTGTTTGCTAAACACCCTTTGATGTTGTCTGTAATGTTCTTGCCACCTGCTGTACACCAGGAACTTCCTCATCCTTTTTTTACATTTTCTAGTTTCGTCCTGTAGCACAGACTTTCCTATCCATTTCTGTAATGGTACTGATATTAAATGAATCTCTCTAGTTCTGCACAACTCAGTGACCATCACAATTAAGGTATTTTTAAAAATAATTTATTTTAGTATCATTATTCTACAATTACATGTGCAATATTATGGTTATTAAACTACCCCCTTCATCAGGTCCCCCCACCAATCCCATTACAGTCACTGTCCATCAGCATAGTGAGAGGCTATAGAATCACTACTTGTCTTCTCTGAGTTGTACAGCCCTCCCCGTGCCCCCCCAACATTACATCTGCTAATCGTAATGCCCCTTTTTCCCTCTTATCCCTCCCTTCCCACCCATTTTCCCCAGTCCCTTTCCTTTGGTAACTATTAGTCCGTTCTTGGGTTCTGTGAGTCTGCTGCTGTTTTGTTCCTTCAGTATTTTTTCTTTGTTCTTATACTCCACATATGAGTGAAATCATTTGATACTTGTCTTTTCGGCTTGGCTTATTTCACTGAGCATAATACCCTCTAGCTCCATCCATGTTGTTGCAAATGGTAGGATTTGTTTTCTTCTTATGGCTTAATAATATTCCATTGTGTATATGTACCACTTCTTCTTTATCCATTCATCTACTGATGGACACTTAGGTTGCTTCCATTTCTTGGCTATTGTAAATAGTGCTGCGAAAAACATAGGGGTGCATATGTCTTTTACAAACTGGGCTGCTGCAGTCTTAGGGTAAATTCCTAGGAGTGGAATTCCTGGATCAAATGGTATTTCTATTTTGAGTTTTTTGAGGAACCTCCATACTGCTTTCCACAATGGCTGAACTAATTTGCATTCCCACCAGCAGTGTAGGAAGGTTCCCTTTTCTCCACATCCTCGCCAACATTTGTTGTTGTTTGTCTTTTGGATGTTGGCCATCCTCATTGGTGTGAGATGATATCTCATTGTGGTTTTAATCTGCATTTCTCTGATGATTAGCGATGTGGAGCATCTTTTCATGTGCCTGTTGGCCATCTGCATTTCTTCTTTGGAGAAGTGTCTATTCATGTCCTCTGCCCATTTCTTAATTGGATTATTTGCTTTCTGTTTGTTAAGGTGCATGAGTTCTTATATATTTTGGATGTCAACCCTTTATCAGATACGTTTTTTATGAATATATTCTCCCATACTGTAGGATGTCTTTTTGTTCTACTGATGGTGTCCTTTGCTGTACAGAAGCTGTTCAGCTTGATATAGTCCCACTTGTTCATTTTTGCTTTTGTTTCCCTTGCCCGGGAGATATGTTCATGAAGAAGTTGCTCATGTTTATGTCCAGGAGATTTTTGCCTATGTTTTTTTCTAAGAGTTTTATGGTTTCATGACTTACATTCAAGTCTTTGATCCACCTTGAGTTTACCTTTGTGTATGGGGCTAGACAGTAGTCCAGTTTCATTCTCTTACATGTAGCTGTCCAGTTTTTCCAACACCAGCTGCTGAAGAGGCTGTCATCTCCCATTGTATATCCAAGGCACTTTTATCAAATATTAATTGACTGTATATGTTTGGGTTAATGTTTGGATTTTCTATTCTGTTCCACTGGTCGGTGGGTCTGTTTTTGTGCCAATACCAAATTGTCTTGATTACTGTGGCTTTGTAGTAGAGCTTGAAATCAGGGAGCGTAATTCCCCCTGTTTTATTCCTCCTTCTCAGGATTGCTTTGGCTATCGGGGTCTTTTGTGGTTCCATATGAATTTTAGAATTATTTGTTCCAGTTCATTGAAGAAAGCTGTTGGTAGTTTGATAGGGATTGCGTTGAATCTGTAGATTGCTTTAGGTAGTATAGCCATTTTGATAATATTTATTCTTCCTAGCCAAGAGCATGGGATGCATTTCCATTTGTTAGTGTCCTCTTTAATTTCTCTTAGGAGTGTCTTGTAGTTTTCAGAGTACAGGTCTTTCACTTCCTTCGTTAGGTTTATTCCTAGGTATTTTATTCTTTTTGATGCAATTGTGAATGGAATTGTTTTTCTGATTTCTCTTTCTGTCAGTTCATCATTAGTGTATAGGAAAGCAACAGATTTCTGTGTGTTAATTTTGTATACTGCAACTTTGCTGAATTCAGATATTAGTTCTAGTAGTTTTGAAGTGGAGTCTTTAGGGTTTTTTATGTACAATATCATGTCATCTGCAAATAGTGACAATTTGACTTCTTTACCAATCTGGATGCCTTGTATGTCTTTGTTTTCTCTGATTGCCGTGGCTAGGATCTCCAGTACTATGTTGAATAACAGTGGAGAAAGTGGGCATCCCTGTCTTGTTCCCGATCTTAGATGAAAAGCTTTCAGCTTCTCACTGTTAAGTATGATGTTAGCTGTTGGTTTGTCATATATGGCCTTTATGATGTTGACGTATTTGCCGTCTATACCCATTTTGTTGAGAGTTTTAATCATGAATGGATTCTGAATTTTGTCAAATGCTTTTTCAGCATCTATGGAGATGACCATGTGGTTTTTGTTCTTCTTTTTGTTGATGTGGTGGATGATGTTGATGGATTTTCGAATGTTGTACCATCCTTGCAACCCTGGGATGAATCCCACTTGAACATGGTGTATGATCCTCTTGATGTATTTTTGAATTCAGTTTGCTAATATTTTGTTGAGTATTTTTGCACCTACATTCATCAGGGATATTGGTCTGTAGTTTTCTTTTTTGGTGAGGTCTTTGCCTGGTTTTGGTATTAGAGTGATGCTGGCTTCATAGAATGAGTTTGCAAGTATTCCCTCCTCTTCCATTTTTTGAAAAACTTTAAGGAGAATGGGTGTTATTTCTTCTCTATATGTCTGGTAGAATTCAGAGGTGAATCCATCAGGTCCGGGGGTTTTGTTCTTGGGTTGTTTTCTGATTACTGATTCAATTTCGTTGCTGGTGATTGGTCTGTTTAGTTTTTCTGTTTCTTGCTTGGTCAGTCTTAGAAGGTTGTATTTTTCTAAAAGTTGTCTATTTCTTCTAGGTTTTCCAGCTTGTTAGCATATAGATTCTCATAATATTCTCTTATGATTCTTTGTATTTCTGTGGGGTCCGTCGTGATTTTTCCTTTCTCATTTCTGATTGTGTTTATGTGTGTAGATTCTCTTTTTCTCTTAATGAGTCTGGCTAGGGGTTTATGTATTTTGTTTTTTTTTTTCAAAGAACCAGCTCTTGGTTTCATTGATTTTTCTATTGTTTTATTCTCAATTTTATTTATTTCTTCTCTAATCTTTATTATGTCCCTCCTTCTGGTGACTTTGGGCCTCATTTGTTCTTCTTTTTCCAATTTCAGTAATTGTGTCTTTAGACTATTCATTTGGGAATGTTCTTCCTTCTTTAAATAGGCCTGGATTGCAATATACTTTCCTCTTAGAACTGCCTTTGCTGCGTCCCACAGAAGTTGTGGCTTTGTGTTGTTGTTGTCATTAGTCTCCATATATTCTTTGATTTCTGTTTTGATTTGGTCGTTAACCCATTGATTAATTAGGAGAGTGTTGTTAAGTCTCCATGTATTTGTGAGCCTTTTTGATTTCTTTCTAAAATTTATTTCTAGTTTTATACCTTGGTGATCTGAGAAGTTGGTTGGTAGGATTTCAATATTTTTGAAATTACTGAGGTTCTTTTTGTGGCCTAGTATGTGGTCTATTCTGGAAAATGTTCCATGTGCACTTGAGAAGAATGTGTATCCTGTTGCTTTTGGGTGTAGAGTTCTGTAGATGTCTGTTAGGTCCATCTGTTCTAGTGTGTTGTTCAGTGCCTCTGTGTCTTTACTTATTTTCTGTCTGGTTGATCTGTCCTCTGGAGTGAGTGGTGTGTTGAAATCTCCTAAAATGAATGCATTGCTGTCTATTTCCTCCTTTAATTCTGTTAGTATTTGTCTCACATATGCTGGCGCTCCTGTGTTGGGTGCATATATATTTATAATGGTTATATCTTCTTGTTGGACTGACCCCTTTATCATTATGTAATGTCCTTCTTTATCTTTTGCTACTTTCTTCGTTTTGAAGTCTATTTTGTCTGATACAAGTACTGCAACACCTGCTTTTTTCTCTTTGTTGTTTGCATGAAATATCTTTTTCCATCCCTTCACTTTTAGTCTGTGTATATCTTTGGGTTTGAGGTGAGTCTCTTGTAAGCAGCATATAGATGGGTCTTGATTTTTTATCCATTCTGTTACTCTGTGTCTTTTGATTGGTCATTCAGTCCATTTACATTCAGGGTGATTATTGATAGATATGTACTCATTGCCATTGCTGGCTTTAGAATCGTGGTTATAAAGGTTCAAGGGTTGCTTCTTTACTATCTAACGATCTAACTTAACTTTCTTGTTAAGTTATTGTAAACACAGCCTGATGTTTCTTTATTTCTCTCCCTTCTTATTCTTCCTCCTCCATTCTTTATATACTAGGTATTTTATTCTTTGCCTTTAGTTAGTATTTGGATGGTCTGCTTTCTTTGCTATGATTTTATTTTCTCTGGTGATATCTTTTTAGCCTTAGGGGTGCTTCCTTCTAGAGCAATCCGTTTAAGATATCCTGTAGTGGTGGTTTATGAGAGGCAAACTCTCTCAACTTTCATTTGTCTGGAAAATGTTTAATCCCTCCGTCATATTTAAATGATAATCGTGCTGGATACAATATTCTTGGTTTGAGGCCCTCCTGTTTCATTACGTTAAATATATCATGCCATTCTTTTCTGTCCTATAAGGTTTCTGTTGAGAAGTCTGATGATAGTCTGATGGGTTTTCCTTTGTAGGTGATCTTTTTTCTCTCTCTAGCTGCCTTTAATACTCTGTCTTTATCTTTGATCTTTGCCATTTTAATTATTATGTGTCTTGGTGTTGTCTTCCTTGGGTCCCTTGTGTTGGGAGATCTGTTGGCTTCTGTGGACAGCGAGACTATTTCCTTCCCCAGCATGGGAAAGTTTTCAGCAATTATTTCTTCAAAGACACTTTCTATCCCTTTTTCTCTCTCTTCTTCCTCTGGGACTCCTATAATGCCAATATTGTTCCATTTGGATTGGTCACACAGTTCTCTTAATATTCTTTCATTCCTAGAGATCCTTTTATCTCTCTCTGCCTCAGCTTCTCTGTATTCCTGTTCTCTGATTTCTATTCCATTAACAGTCTCTTGCATCTCATCCAGTCTGCTGTTAAGCCCATCGATCGCTTGTCTGATTTCTGCATTGTCTTTCCTCACTTCCCTCACTTCCTCTCTCAGCTCTTGCACATTTCTCTGTAGATCCATCAGCATGGTTATGACTTTTATTCTGAATTCTTTTTCCTGAAGATTGTGTATTTCCATCCCTTCATGTTCCCTCTCAGGTGTTGTCTGGGTCTAGGTGATCTTTGTCTGTACCATATTCCTCTGTCTTTTCATGGCGATAGAAGTGGTCACTGGTAGTTGCCACGTATGTCAGCTGGGTATTTAAGACTTAAAAAAATAGAGAAAGAAAGAGAAAAAAAAAAAAAAAGAAAGAGAAGAAAAAGCAAAAACCAAAACCAAAAAAATAAAAGCCCACCAGGAGTAGATTCTGTGGGGATGCTGTAGGTGGTGCTGTTGCACCACTATTCCGCAGCCGTGGCCACATGGCTCCACACGGCCCTTTTTAGCTCTGGCTGGGGTGGGAACGAATGGGAGGCTGTTGATATCTGTGGGAAGTCTAAGTGCGGCCACACTTTCCCAGTTGCTAGCTAAGGGGTCCGAAACTCCCCAAGACTCCCAGCCTGCTGGGCTGAGTGTGCTGGGGTGATCCGGCTCCTCTGCTGGGCTCCTGTTTCTTTAAGACTGCTGAAAAAAACACGTGCTTTTCTTCTTCTTTTTTTTTTTTTCCTTTTTCCCTTCCCGGAGCCAGCTGCAAGCACCCTGGCGCATTCCCTGCTCAGATCCTGCACCTTCTGTCTCTCCAATCTCTGCTACACTGCGCAATGTGTGTCAGCAGTCCCCACGCTGATCACCGGGGCTGGTTATTTCACAGGGTGTACTTCCACTCCCTCCCAACTCTGAATCCTCTCCTCCCACCGGTGCACTGGCGTGGGGGAGTGCTCGGGTCCCGCCAGATCACAGCTCTGTATATTATCTGCTTCATGGGGTGCCGTGTCCTCTCAGGTGTAGCTGCATGCTGTGCGCTTTCCTGTGTATTCTGGTCTCTCTTTTAGGAACAGTTGTATTTGCTGTATTTTCATAGATTATATACAGTTTTGGGAGGAGATTTCTGCCGCCCTGCTCACACTGCCATCTTTCTGGAAGTTCTAAAGTATTATTTTTTAATCCATAAGGCTTCGTCCACATTCGACATAGTTGTGCTTTTCCCCTAATCCCTAAGCAAATGAAAAATATAAATCTGTAATCAACCATGTCCTTTGGGCCCACAAACCAACTCTCCTTCTGATATTCTTGTTTTGTGTAGTTCAGTTGTTATAAATTAGTTCTGCTTTCCACGGAATCCAATACACAATGTATCTAGCTTTCTTCATCTATGTGCTGTTTACTTAAAATTCCTATATTCAGTCAAGATGACAATCATTAGCTTCATGTGTCTGTTTTAAGGCCCACCCACCTCCCTCTTTCTCTGCCCTTTGGATTTTCTCCTTTCAACCACTTTACCTTCTGCATTCTTTCTTACATCCTGGGACAGAGGATCTGGCCTTCCAGGACACTGACTGCTCAGCCCCACTCTGCTCCTGTTACCTCTAATCTTTCTGGCTCAGTTTCCCTGGATGTCATGTCTTCTTTCTTTTTGTCCTCTCTGGACCCCAGATCCAAATATTTTCTCCAAAGAAAGCAGCTCTGAGCCTACTTTCCTGAGCCCTACACCCTTCTAGCAAACATTATTTTGCTGCATCTTGTATCTACCCTGAACTACTTATCTTACCTCTACCCAACCTGCAATTGCTTGACTGCCAATCATAGGTAAATTGGCAGCCAGGATCTCAGTGCACGCTGTCAGGATAGGCAGCTGACACCACCCTTTACAAAGCTAATTTTGATAACAGACCTTTTCTAAAAGCCCAAGTTCTTATCTAGACTCATGATTTATGAATGGTTGTAAAATAGCCTCTTGATATTTCATGTAAAACTCTATTTGTGGGTGCACATGAGGCTTACTCCCCTCTGAGAGAAGAGCCATACCCTTCATCATGTTTGTCAAAAGACTCTTAATAAGTTTAAGAATCACTGTCTCAAAGATCCTCTTTTCCCAACAGAAAAAAATGTATTTATCTTAACTTCATTAGTTTATTTTCTGCTTTCCTAGTTTACTTTACTTGGGAAAACTGCAGAAGGGGAGAATAGTAAGGAAGGTTTGATTTTAGGTAGTAAAACCATTTTGGGGAGATAGATACGGTACAGTTTCACCCATTTCACAGATGTGGAAATAGACCCAGAGAAGGAAAGTGGAAGACTGGCTTAGGGTCCTAATAGCAAGTTAACTGGCAAGAGTTGGGGCCTGTGTGCATTTGCTGCTGGTCCAGTCCTTCCCATACAGCCTCATGTCTTTATCCCAGGCCCTGCCTTATCCACTTTGTGGATGCCCTCTCTCCTTAACCCAAGGCTGTTCATTAGTTTTGTTCTACCAAAGTAATAATGGCTCATCTTCCTGCAGATTCCTGGGCCAAAGTCGCTCATTCCTAAAAGATATTCTTTCTAGAACCTCAATTCTGAGGCTTTGAGCTTAGAAAAACAAACCAGAGAATGCAGAAAGCCAGCTCTTTCCAGAGCAGCAGCCTGGAGCTGGTAAGCCATGACTTCTCCTCTGGGCCTGACTGTGGTCCCCCTTAGTATTCATGGCTTGTTTTCAATTCTTTGGGGTGTATACCTGGGAGTGGAACTGCTAGGTGACATGGTAATTTTACGTTTAACTTTTTGAGGGGTCATAAAACTGTTCTCCCCAGGCCCCCAACACTGTGGTTCCCACCAACAGTGTGTGAGGGTTCCCCCTCCTCCATATTCTCGTTAACACTTGTGATTTTGTGGGTGTGAGGTACATCTCCCTGTGGTTTTGATGTGCACTTCCCAAATGAAGGTCTGTTATTTAAGGTGTCAGCTGCCAAAGTGTGAGGGGGTCCCAAACATTGAATTTGTTAATTCACTCACTCCTTGAACATCCTTGAGCATCTTCTATAGAACAGGCCCTGGACACTGCCGAGGTCTCAGAGATGAGCTAGACAAAGTCTTTCTGCCTTAGAGCTTTCTGTCAGCTTGAGGAAATGAGATGTTTAACTTAGCATAAATTTGCAATCTATTCTGACTGTAAGCAGTTTTGAAGGGTATGTGAGGAAGTGTTAGGAGACTTACCTCACATTAAGGAAGGCAGATATAAGACTTGAGCGGCAGCCAGAAACCAAGAGTCTAATGGCTCATGGTTGCCACGTTCATGATTCTGTCCAGGGCTAGACCTTCCCAGGCTGAATGAATGAGCACGTGTTTGTGGCCCCCTACTCTAGACCTCCACAACCTCCCTGCATTATCAGGTTCACCAGAAGTGGACCTGGCTTTCCCCCTCCTGGAGGACAGCCCAGTTGACAATACACCTGCTTGGCTTGGAGTTGGATTAGAGTTAGGGAAGTTGGTGGGAGAGAGGGCTGGCTTTTGTATGTATCAACTCCTATTTCCAAACCCTGAGCCTAGGCGTCCTTTATTTTGACCCTGACATGGGCACAGTCTAACTGCACCAAGAACGAATGGCCCCTGCCTATTCTGATATTGCCATATTCCAGCTCATTCTTTTAACTTAGACAGATTGGATGTTGTGGTGTCTGCTTACTCTTAACTTGAACTTGGCATTCAACTGGCTTATAAACTGATTATCACCAGGCCTTAATTTGCCCCCTCTCCCTTCGGGCTGGAGTTTATAGGCCTTACACAGCCTGCTCTGTATCTTTTACAACAGAATCTGCTTCTGCTTGCTGGGTTTCTTTTTCCTTGAAAATGATTCAATTTTTTCTTAAACCTATTTGAATACCTTCAGTGTGCCAGGCACTATGACAATGCTGCAGAGACAGAAATGAGCAAGTTAGACATGGCCCCTGACATACAGCTGACCGTCTAGTAGGGGTTATATCATTGAACACATTCATCCATTCATTCAGTTTATCCAACTAATACTTACTGTTTTCCTACTGGGTGTTAGGCAGCATCCCAGATGTTGGGAATACAGTGGTGGGCTGGACGGAGCTGGTCTCTGATGGAAAGGAGCTCTCAGTTATGGAGGATATAGGAACTTAGTCCTATAGGAACATGTCCGTCATCTGCCCCACCATGTCTTCACTTCCTTTCTTACTCAGCTTAAATCCTAGGGCCAGTTATTACAATCACTACCTTTGATATATCCTGAACTCCATTGCCCGCTCTTGCTTCACTGAACTCTCTTGATTAAACCACATCTTTGCCTATTCAGTGGCTGGAGAAGAACGCACAGCCATGCTGAGTAGTCTAACTATAAAATCATGTTCCCTTACCTCTAGCGAGCCCTTAAAACTGAAAAGCGATTGTTGCTTAAGTCCAATCATGCTCTCACTCTGCTAGGCAACTACTGCATGCCTTTTTCTCTCCTCCTAAACATCCAGGATCTCTCCCTCATCCTCACTCTCAGATGATGATCTTGTGTGGTTTCTGATACTCAGCTCCACTCCTGTCTTCCAAGATCTTTTCCTGTATTGCAGGGGGCAGGAAGTTTCAAAAGTACATTTCCCAGACCCCATTGTTAGCTGCTTTTTGGTTCTGCTGATAGGAGGCATTGACACAAGATCAGCATGCAGGAGGGGAGAGGTCATTCTGATCCTGGATCCTTCAATGGCAGGTACCTGGAGGCAGCTACCGGCTCCAGCCTGCATGCTCCAGCCACAGCACCGTTTCTGGCACCCACACAGAGCGTGGCCCCTGCTCTCATCAGCAGTGACTTTACCAGCAATAATGGTCCCCTCTGGGCAACATCCCTTCTCCATTGACTTCTTCAGCCCTTCCAATTCCTTTCATTAAACTTCTCTCTGCTTGAGAATGTTTCCTGTTTTCCAAATTGGACACTGAGTGATAAACCTTACTACTCCTTATTCATTGAGAACAGGAAAATGATCTGAAAAGAGCTTTCATATGTTCCCACCACCAGGGCTGCCCACCTAGTGTCAGTGTGTGTACATTCTACTTCTCTATTTCCAAGGATCAGCTCCCTGTGTTCCCAGCTACAGTCCACCTCTGCTTCTGACCCAGGTCCCATGTCTTCCCACCTATTACGCACTTCCCTGTCTCTTACCGATTTCTCTTCCATTCATCCATTTTCACTTTCCTTCTGGATTATTCTATGCTGTTACATCTCCCAACTTCAAACAACATGAAACAGCAATAATGACAGAAATAAAATAAAAAGAAATTCTCTCCTGACAGCACTTCCCACTCTAAGTACTACTCCTTCTGTCTTCTTCCATTTAGAGCACAAGTCCCTGAAAGAGAGGTCCATACTGTCACCTCCCTACTTCCCTTGAGCCCATACCCATCAGGCTTAACCCCAAATACTCCAGTGAAACAGCCCTTAACAAATCACATTTAGTGCAAAGGTCAATTCTTACCCTCTTCCTATTTAACAAACCAGCAGCATTTTACACCACTGAGCCCCCCCCCCCCCTCTCTCAGTGGGCTTCCAGGACACCACGCTCGCCTGCCTTTGTTCCCACCATTCTGGCCCTTCCTTCTTTTCACTTCTGCAACCTCAAAATGTGGATGTGTCCTAGACCTTAGTCCTTGGACCTTTCCTCTTTTCTATCTACATTTAGCTCACTTAGCAATTTCATCCATTGTGTTATAGCTTTAAATGGAGTCTGTATCCTGACAACTCCCAAGTGTGTATGTCCAGCCCAAGGCTCTCTCTTGACCTCCAAACTCATTTGTCTAATTACCTAAAGATCAACGTGTTCAGAACGGAGCTTCGGTTGTTCCACCCCCCACCCACCTGCTGCTCACACCTTTCCCGTCCATCTCTGTGATGGAGGCACCATGCTTCTGTTCACTAAAGTCAGTGCCGCTGGAATCCTCATGACTCTTCTTTCCCACCCATATCAATCCATCAGGAAATTTTTTCAGCTCTACCTTCAAATATATACAGGCTTAAATAACTTCTCATAGACTCTACTGCTACTACCCTTGTTTAATCCACCCCCATCTATTTTGAAAGCCTTCTAACAGGTGTTTGTCAGAGCACCCCTGTTAAGTCCTGAGGAAGATCATGTTTTTCCCAGGAAACCTCTGCTATTTTTTTCCCAGGAAATGTAGTGAAAGCTTCCCATCTCACTCCGTGCAAAAGCCACATGAGTTATAGGGGCATACCAGGCCCTACAGGGTCAGACCTTCACTTCCTCCCTGACTTCAGCTCCTGCTGTTATTCTGCTCACCCGTCAGCTCCGGCCACTCTGGTTTCTTGTCAGGGCCTTTGCATATGCTGTCCCATCTGTCTGGAACATTCCCCCCCAGAATCTTTGTTTTGCTCCCTCATCTTTTAGGATCAAGACGTAACCTCAATGAGGCCTTCCCTGGCACCCTATCTAAAACTGCAACCTCTACCTCTGATATTCTCTGTCCCATCCCTCCTTTATGTTTCTCTATCACACTGATGACACCCTAACATACTATGTACTTTACCTCTGTGATCAGACCTGAGTCTTCCACTAGGATGTAAGTAAGCTCCATGAGTTTAGGGACTTTTGTCTGTTTACTGCTTTCTGCCCATGATGCATGGCACCTAGGAGGTACTCAATATATGACTGTGAACAAAGCAGTAAATAATTGGTATAAGCACCCTCAAGCAAAATAAAAGAGTGTCGTGAGAGAGAATAGCAATGAGGACCCAATTTAGAGGCAGTGGGAGAAGAAGGGGAGGAGTCAGACCTCTGAGAAGGGGCTTTAGGGCTAAGACCCTCCAGAAGCATGAGTGTGGCTGGTTAGGAGTATGTGTTGGGGCAGAGAAGTAGTCTGATCAACTGTTTGCTGCTGAGGACTGGCAGGTTTTCCCAGTGTGAAAAGGAAGTGCCAGGCCACACTGATCACTCTAAAGAAGGAAGAGACTGTCCCCAGCAGAGGTTAGGGCAAATGCAAATATCCTGCTGGAGAGGCCACAGGGGCCTGTAGGCTGTATTGGAAAGCCATCAGGGAGTCTTATAAAAACTTTTTGTAACTCTGGTGTGGAGCACAGAGCCGGAGGCTGGTAAGAGTGAACTGCGAAGGCTTGTTCTCTCCTGGCCATAAGAGGTATGAAAGGGGGTCTGGGTTTTATGAGCTCCAAGTCAGATTCATCCCAGGCCCTTGGGTGGGGGTGAGGAGGCAGGCTTGCCTTATTGCTACCTTGTCTCTTGGGGTTGGACAGAGTGGGGAGATTGGGAACTACCTCATTACCGTTCATATAGGCTCTTACCAAGAATTGTTAAGTGGGTGAGATTGGAGTGGTTTCTTGATAAAGAGAGAGCTTGTCAAGGGGGATTTCTGAGCCATTTTCTACATCAAATCCATAGAGGTGTTAATCCTCAATCTAGATAACAGAATAATTCAATTGCAGACTTTGACTTTAAACCCCACTGCAGATTAACCAACTGTCAAGGACCTAAGCCGCCAGCAGACAGGCCCAGATGATGATGAATGCCAGACATACGTGGCAGGACTGTGGACATTCCAGACCTGGTCCCCTGCTGCGGGCACAGGGACAGTACAGTAGTGCTCAGAAACTCCTGGACAGCCCTGGGTGCTTTACGGGCCTGCAGTCATCATACCTCAGGGGGCAGGGAGAGGCTGATTCTGTGCTGGACTCTAGGGTGTGATCTCCTGACCTGGACTCTTTGAGGCAGAAGCTATGGTCTAGGAAAAGCCTGGCAAAAAAGACACGATCATCAAAAGAGTTTTGTCCCTTTAAGAATAAAATTTTTAAACAGGATGGGAACATTACTAAGTATCTTGAAAATAAAGTTGACCCTAACACTGCCACGGAGTTTTCATTATTCTTGTGCAATCAAGCCCTCCTGGGATTTTCCCATGGGAATGTATCTATAAACATAATTTCTATAAATAAATGTGTGCCCTGAATTTTTATAATGATCTATTTCAATGAATCATTCAAAGAGGATTACAAAGGAGGGGAGAAGAAACACAAATCCAGGATAAACAAGAAGGGTTTTTTTCTATTTATATGCATAATGTTCCAATGAACAACTTGGTGAAAACATTTTTATTCTTTTGTATTTATAAGACAAACTCTCAAAAGTAGATTGAGATTAAAATATTTGAAACAGATATGACTCAGGAAACCCAAATTGTTTTCCAAAGTGTTGTGTTAATTTGCACTTTCACCTATAATGTAGGAGTGATACAAATCTTATGGCAATAAATAGATCCCTTTTCTTTAGTTTTACGGTTTAATGAATATAACATCAGATCTTTGTTTTCATTTTATTTCCTTGATTATTGATGAGATGATTGAATTTTTTTCATATAATTTTTTTTTCTTTTTTAAGTCTTTGCTTGCTATTGGTGATTCCTGTAAGAGCCTTGGTTTCCTCCTCTGTAACATGGCGATACCAGCATGTATCCCCATTATATTAAAAACCCATTATATGTAATATATATATATAAACCCATGATAGGATTTTGTTAAGGGTTAATTAATATGAGTGGGGTTCCATAGTGGCTACAGGCTTAGCTTGGATGTCAGTTTTGGACTGACATTTGAAAGCTGATGGGAGGTGACAGGTCACATTGCCAAGAGCAGGGGCAGCGATTGTTGTAGCCATCTTTGGAAAATACCATCTGTCACATTAGTCATTTTCTTCTTTAAATAAGTCTCTAATTACACAAATAAATTATCCTATTAAAACATGACCATGAAGGCTAAAGTCCTGTTTGACCGGCATCCCAATTCCAATCTCCTCTCCAGGGTTGACCACCATATTCTGTTTCATGAACATCTAGCAGACTCTACTGTATGAGGGTCCACACACAAACACACATACACGCCACGCACATCCAGAGAAATCTGTAATGTTTCCATGTTTCACAAAAAATATTACTGTATGTATTTTCTTTTCTTCTTTTATAAAATATGTAATATATATAAACACATTTAATATATATTCTTTATTTTTTAGATTTTTTTACACTTTTTTTTTATTTTGGTATCATTAAGATACAATTACATGAGCAACATTTGTATGTATTTTCTTTCGATGTGTTTTTCACTCCTTACGTCTATGGATTGTATGGACTGTTTCTGTGGGCTTTGTCACACACTGAGAACTACTTCATCCCTTTCCATTTGTGCATAGAATAGATGTAATTTATTGATTATTTCCCCCCTTTACCAGCAGAGAACAAGTGTCCTTTGCCCAGGCTGTCTCTGAAAGCTAAAGAAAATGTTTTCAATTTTTGCCCACCAGATTGGTGAAAATGACATAATGGTTTCATTTTGCATTTGTGATTATTGGTGAATATTTATATCTCTTCATGGTTTATTGACCATTTTATTTTCTTCTATAAATTGCTTATTTTTATATTTTGCTCATTTTCAATTGGGTCATTAAAAAAAATTAACAGAGGACTTCCGGGAAGATGGCGGTGTGAGCAGGGCGGCAGAAATCTCCTCCCAACACTATATTTATCTACGAAAACACAGAAAATACATCTATTCCTAAAAGAGAGACGAGAATACAAAGGAAAGCGCACAGCGTGCAGCTACACCCGAGAGGACTCGCCACCCCAAGAGGCGGGTAAGATCCGGAGCTGCGACCTGGCGGGACCCGAGCCCTCTCCCACCCCAGCGCACCGGCGGGAGGAGAGGATTCAGAGCTGGGAGGGAGTGGAAGTACCCCCCGCGAAGCAGCCAGCCCTGGTGATCTGCGCGGGGAGCGCTGACCCACATTGCGCAGTGCAGTGGAGATTGGAGAGTCAGAGGGGCAGAATCTGAGCAGGGAACGCGCCAGGCTGCTTGCAGCCCACTCCCAGGAAGGAAAAAAAACAAACAAAAGCGCGCGCTTTCTTCAGCGGTCTTAAAGAGACAGGAGCCCAGCGGAGAAGCTGGATCGCCCCAGCACACTCAGCCCAGCAGGCTGGGAGTCCTGGGGAGTTTCAGACGCCTTAGCTGGCAACTGAGGAAGCGTAGCCATACTTAACCCTTCTCACTGAGATCAGCAGCCTCCTATTCGTTCCCACCCCTGCCAGAGCGATAAAGGGCCCTGCGGAGCCGCACAGTCACAGCTGTGGAATAGTGGGGCAACAGCGCCACCTAGAGCATTCCCACAGAATCTACGTCTGGTGGGCGTTATTTTGTTGTTGTTGCTGTTTTGTTTTTTGTTTTGTTTTTGTTTTTTCTTTTCTTTCTTTTTTTCTTTTTTTCTTTCTTTCTTTCTCTTTTTTTTTCTTTTTTTTTCTCTTTTTTTTTCATCTCTTTTTAAAGTCTTAAAGAGCCCAGCTGACATACGTGGCAACTATCAGTGACCAAATTATACAGCCATGAAAAGACAGAGGAATATGGTTCAGACCAAAATCAACCAGACAACCCCAGAGAGGGAGTCTGAAGGGATGGAAATGCACAGCCTTCCTGAAAAAGAATTTAGAATAAAAGTCATAACCATGCTGATGGACCTACAGAGAAATGTGCAAGAGCTGAGGGAGGAAGTGAGGGAACTGAGGAAAGACAATACAGAAATCAGACAAGCGATCGACGGGCTTAACAGCAGAATGGATGAGATGCGAGAGACTGTTAATGGAATAGAAAACAGAGAACAGGAGTACAGAGCAGCTGAGGCAGAGAGAGATAAAAGGATTTCTAGGAATGAAAGAATATTAAGAGAACTGTGTGACCAATCCAAACGGAACAATATTCGCATTATAGGAGTACCAGAGGAAGAAGAGAGAGAAAAAGGGATAGAAAGTGTCTTTGAAGAAATAATTGCTGAAAACTTTCCCTCGCTGGGGAAGGAAGTAGTCTCGCAGTCCACCGAAGCTCATAGATCTCCCAACACAAGGGACCCAAGGAAGACAACACCAAGACACATAATAATTAAGATGGCAAAGATCAAAGATAAAGACAGGGTATTAAAGGCAGCTAGAGAGAGAAAAAAGATCACCTACAAAGGAAAACCCATCAGACTATCATCAGACTTCTCAACAGAAACCTTACAGGCCAGAAGAGAATGGCATGATATATTTAACGTTATGAAACAGAAGGGCCTCGAACCAAGAATATTGTATCCAGCACGATTATCATTTAAATATGATGGAGGGATTAAACAATTTCCAGATAAACGAAAGTTAAGAGAGTTTGCCTCTCATAAACCACCACTACAGGATATCTTAAATGGACTGCTCTAGAGGGAAGCACACCTAAGGCTAAAAAGATGTCAACAAAAAAAAAAAAAATCATAGCAAAGAAAGCAGACCATCCAAATACCAACTAAAGGCAAAGAATAAAACACCTATTATAGAAAGAATGGAGGAGGAGGAATAAGAAGGGAGAGAAAGAAAGAAACATCAGACTGTGTTTACAATAACTTAACAAGAAAGTTAAGTTAGATTGTTAGATAGTAAAGAAGCAACCCTTGAACCCTTGGTAACCACGAATCTAAAGCCAGCAATGGCAATAAGTACATACCTATCAATAATCACCCTAAATGTAAATGGACTGAATGCACCAATCAAAAGACACAGAGTAACAGAATGGATAAAAAAGCAAGACCCATCTATATGCTGCCTACAAGAAACTCACCTCAAATCCAAAGATATACACAGACTAAAAGTGAAGGGATGGAAAAAGATATTTCATGCAAACAACAAAGAGAAAAAAGCAGGTGTTGCAGTACTTGTATCAGACAAAATAGACTTCAAAACGAAGAAAGTAGCAAAAGATAAAGAAGGACATTACATAATGATAAAGGGGTCAGTCCAACAAGAAGATATAACCATTATAAATATATATGCACCCAACACAGGAGCGCCAGCATATGTGAGACAAATACTAACAGAATTAAAGGAGGAAATAGACAGCAATGCATTCATCTTAGGAGACTTCAACACACCACTCACTCCAGAGGACAGATCAACCAGACAGAAAATAAGTAAAGACACAGAGGCACTGAACAACACACTAGAACAGATGGACCTAACAGACATCTACAGAACTCTACACCCAAAAGCAACAGGATACACATTCTTCTCAAGTGCACATGGAACATTTTCCAGAATAGACCACATACTAGGCCACAAAAAGAACCTCAGTAATTTCAAAAATATTGAAATCCTACCAACCAACTTCTCAGATCACCAAGGTATAAAACTAGAAATAAATTTTAGAAAGAAATCAAAAAGGCTCACAAATACATGGAGACTTAACAACACTCTCCTAATTAATCAATGGGTTAACGACCAAATCAAAACAGAAATCAAAGAATATATGGAGACTAATGACAACAACAACACAAAGCCACAACTTCTGTGGGACGCAGCAAAGGCAGTTCTAAGAGGAAAGTATATTGCAATCCAGGCCTATTTAAAGAAGGAAGAACATTCCCAAATGAATAGTCTAAAGACACAATTACTGAAATTGGAAAAAGAAGAACAAATGAGGCCCAAAGTCACCAGAAGGAGGGACATAATAAAGATTAGAGAAGAAATAAATAAAATTGAGAAGAATAAAACAATAGAAAAAATCAATAAAACCAAGAGCTGGTTCTTTGAAAAAATAAACAAAATAGATAAACCCCTAGCCAGACTCATTAAGAGAAAAAGAGAATCTACACACATAAACACAATCAGAAATGAGAAAGGAAAAATCACGACGGACCCCACAGAAATACAAAGAATCATAAGAGAATATTATGAGAATCTATATGCTAACAAGCTGGAAAACATAGAAGAAATGGACAACTTCTTAGAAAAATACAACCTTCCAAGACTGACCAAGCAAGAAACAGAAAAACTAAACGGACCAATCACCAGTGACGAAATCGAATTGGTAATCAAAAAACTACCCAAGAACAAAACCCCTGGGCCTGATGGATTCACCTCTGAATTCTACCAGACATATAGAGAAGAAATAACACCGATTCTCCTTAAAGTTTTCCAAAAAATAGAAGAGGAGGGAATACTTCCAAACTCATTCTATGAAGCCAGCATCACTCTAATACCAAAACCGGGCAAAGACCTCACCAAAAAAGAAAATTACAGACCAATATCCCTGATGAACGTAGATGCAAAAATACTCAACAAAATATTAGCAAACCGAATTCAAAAATACATCAAGAGGATCATACACCATGATCAAGTGGGATTCATCCCAGGGATGCAAGGATGGTACAACATTCGAAAATCCATCAACATCATCCACCACATCAACAAAAAGAAGAACAAAAACCACATGATCATCTCCATAGATGCTGAAAAAGCATTTGACAAAATTCAGCATCCATTCCTGATTAAAACTCTCAACAAAATGGGTATAGAGGGCAAGTACCTCAACATCATAAAGGCTATATATGACAAACCCACAGCTAACATCATACTTAACGGCGAGACGCTGAAAGCTTTTCATCTAAGATCGGGAACAAGACAGGATGCCCACTCTCTCCACTGTTATTCAACATAGTACTGGAGGTCCTAGCCACAGCAATCAGACAAAACAAAGACATACAAGGCATCCAGATTGGTAAAGAAGAAGTCAAATTGTCACTATTTGCAGATGACATGATACTGTACATAAAAAACCCTAAAGATTCCATTCCAAAACTACTAGAACTAATATCTGAATTCAGCAAAGTTGCAGGATACAAAATTAACACACAGAAATCTGTTGCTTTCCTATACACTAATGATGAACTAACAGAAAGAGAAATCAGAAAAACAATTCCATTCACAATTGCATCAAAAAGAATAAAATACCTAGGAATAAACCTAACGAAGGAAGTGAAAGACCTGTACTCTGAAAACTACAAGACACTCCTAAGAGAAATTAAAGAGGACACTAACAAATGGAAATGCATCCCATGCTCTTGGCTAGGAAGAATAAATATTGTCAAAATGGCTATACTACCTAAAGCAATCTACAGATTCAATGCAATCCCTATCAAACTACCAACAGCTTTCTTCAATGAACTGGAACAAATAATTCTAAAATTCATATGGAACCACAAAAGACCCCGAATAGCCAAAGCAATCCTGAGAAGGAGGAATAAAACAGGGGAAATTACGCTCCCTGACTTCAAGCTCTACTACAAAGCCACAGTAATCAAGACAATTTGGTATTGGCACAAAAACAGACCCACAGACCAGTGGAACAGAATAGAAAATCCAAACATTAACCCAAACATATACAGTCAATTAATATTTGATAAAAGTGCCTTGGATATACAATGGGGAGATGACAGCCTCTTCAGCAGCTGGTGTTGGAAAAACTGGACAGCTACATGTAAGAGAATGAAACTGGACTACTGTCTAGCCCCATACACAAAGGTAAACTCAAGGTGGATCAAAGACCTGAATGTAAGTCATGAAACCATAAAACTCTTAGAAAAAAACATAGGCAAAAATCTCTTGGACATAAACATGAGCAACTTCTTCATGAACATATCTCCCCGGGCAAGGGAAACAAAAGCAAAAATGAACAAGTGGGACTATATCAAGCTGAAAAGCTTCTGTACAGCAAAGGACACCATCAGTAGAACAAAAAGACATCCTACAGTATGGGAGAATATATTCATAAAAAACGTATCTGATAAAGGGTTGACATCCAAAATATATAAAGAACTCATGCACCTTAACAAACAGAAAGCAAATAATCCAATTAAGAAATGGGCAGAGGACATGAATAGACACTTCTCCAAAGAAGAAATTCAGATGGCCAACAGGCACATGAAAAGATGCTCCACATCGCTATCATCAGAGAAATGCAGATTAAAACCACAATGAGATATCACCTCACACCAGTGAGGATGGCCAACATCCAAAACACAAACAACAACAAATGTTGGCGAGGATGTGGAGAAAAGGGAACCCTCCTACACTGCTGGTGGGACTGCAAATTAGTTCAACCATTGTGGAAAGCAGTATGGAGGTTCCTCAAAAAACTCAAAATAGAAATACCATTTGACCCAGGAATTCCACTCCTAGGAATTTACCCTAAGAATGCAGCAGCCCAATTTGAAAAGGACAGATGCACCCCTATGTTTATTGCAGCACTATTTACAATAGCCAAGAAATGGAAGCAACCTAAGTGTCCATCAGTAGATGAATGGATAAAGAAGATGTGGTACATATACACAATGGAATATTATTCAGCCATAAGAAGAAAACAAATCCTACCATTTGCAACAACATGGATGGAGCTAGAGGGTATTATGCTCAGTGAAATAAGCCAAGCCGAAAAAGACAAGTATCAAATGATTTCACTCATATGTGGAGTATAAGAACAAAGAAAAAAACTGAAGGAACAAAACAGCAGCAGACTCACAGAACCCAAGAACGGACTAATAGTTACCAAAGGGAAAGGGACTGGGGAAAATGGGCGGGAAGGGAGGGATAAGAGGGAAAAAGGGGCATTACGATTAGCAGATGTAATGTTGCGGGGGCACGGGGAGGGCAGTACAACTCAGAGAAGACAAGTAGTGATTCTATAGCATCTCACTGCGCTGATGGACAGTGACTGTAATGGGGTTGGTGGGGGGGACCTGATGAAGGGGTAGTTTAATAATCGTAATATTGCACATGTAATTGTAAATTAATGATAATAAAATAAATTAAAAAAAAAAAAAAGAAAGAAAGCCTGTAGGAATTATGACACACAATGAAAAGATACAATATTCCCATTATGGGAATTCCAGAAGAAGAGAAAGGAAAATGAAATGTTATGTTAAACAATAGTGGCTGAAAACATCCCTAACCTGGGAAGAGAAATGGACTTCCAGATTCATGAGGATTGAAGGACCCCAAAAAGTTGAATCCAAATAGGGCTACCCTGGGACATATGATAATCGTCAAAAGTCAAAGACAAAGAATTTTGAAAGCAGCTAGACCTGGGCTGCATTGTGGTTGGGTTTTTTTGTTTGTTTGATTTGGTTTGGTTTTGGTTATCTGCATTGTAGAAAGCTTTGTTTTCCAGGCTTAATACTGTAAAACGTAAACTTCTCTTACCAAGAGGTTTTAGATGTCTTATTTTCCATTTTATTTAAACTCTTACTTTCATATATTCCTCTTGTGTTTTAAAAGATGGAGAGAAAGGTCCGTCCAAGAGGCCACTCTCTCCCCATGTGGTCACGTTGACCCATGGTTGGTCAGAGCTGAACAAGAGTGAAGTTCATGCACACAGGGTGAATGGTGTTCAGTGACTGGTGCTGTTCCTAAGGAAAGATTAAAGTGTAGCTGAGTCAAGGTGGATTTGAATCTCAGACTTTCTTTTTGTTTCTTGTATATGAACATCCGAACACCCCTTGTCCTTTAAATTTAGAACAAGATGATTGACCTAATGTCCAATTGCAAAGCAGTTGAAGACTAGCCATTTTAAAACTTAAAAAAAAAATTGTGTGACCATGAGGAAGTTAACATTTGTGAAACGTATTTGTTTGCCGCTGTAACAAAGACTCACAGGCAGGGTGGCCTACAGGACAGAAATTAATTTTCTTACTGTCCTGGAGTCTAAAAGTCCAAGATCAAAGGGTTGGTAGGGTTGTTCTTGCTGAGGCTGTGAAGGAGGATGTGTTTCTCTCCTTGGCTTGTGGGTGATCGGCTTCTCCCTTCACATTGTTTCCCCCTCTGTATGTGTGCCTGTGTCCAGATTTCCTCTTGTTGTAATGAGCCTAGTCATATTGGAGTAGGGCCCAGCCAAATGACCTCATTTTAACATAATTACCTCTCAATGGTAATGAACTCAGTTACTCCATCTCCAAATACAGTAACATTCTGAGATGCTAGGGGTTAGGACTTCAACATTCAAATGTTGGCAAGGTACACAACTCAATCCATAACATGAAGTGACACCTGGGTCCCAAGAAGATGCTACATTCTTTCATATACATTAAAGTATTTGAGCCTCCCAGAATTGTCATGCTAGAGGGACACTGTGGTCCCATTTCATAGATAAGGAAAAAAAAACAAGAGCAATGACCCATGTAGTGCAAGGTCACCAATTAAAAAGTAGCAAAATCAGGATTTGAATGTTAATCTGTGTGATCTACTCTGTTATGCTGCTTCTATGTAGTCTCCTTCTCAATTACTTTCTTCCTTTGTAAATAACATTTTGAATCAAAACAAAGCCCAAAACTGTATCCTTCTGGCCAGTAAAAGTTATTTTTATAAATGTGTGTGTCTTTCTGTTTGGCATCCATGCTTCCAGTCCTGGGCAAGCGTGCCACCCTCCGTGCATCTTTCAACCTGCTCGACCAGGTCTCAGGACTTAAGTATTGCTGCCAAGTCCAGGCAAGGTGTTAGCATCTGCTCTAGCGCTTTCATCTAATCAATGGGTTGCCTGGTCAGGGGGAAGTTTGGGTTGGTTTGATGTGTTTCCTTGTTTGGAAATCTTTAGAATCTCTCAGAGGGCAAAACTCCTTTAAGTGGGAGATTGCCTCGTAAATGCAGATTCTCTTTTGGTTTTGCGCCAAAGGATGGAGAAAGGAGAGCACCTGTGTGGGTAGACAGGGATCTATCTAATGTGACACTTGCTGAGACAGTGGGAGATTAATGAGGAAAGATGTACTTATCTCCCAGAGTTGGTGAAACCATCTGGCCTCAGGTGTAATCAGGAGAGTAACAAACTAGGACAGATAACAACAGTTTTCATTACCAACCTCGTAATCATAGCAAATGAAACCCAGAAGTGAAATTGGAAAAGTGCTCAGCCATATCCACAGATAGCTTGTGGTTGACTTAAACATTTAAAAGTACATGCTCTTTACCAATGAAAATGACACTTCTAGTAACATAGTGCATGTGTACAATATATCAGATACCAGGATTCTAATTCTAGTGTACCACTCACTACCTGTGTGTCTCGAGCAAATTAGTTTCATTAGGTGTCAGTCTCTTTATCCATCAAACCAGTATGAGGTTTGCGGTGAAGGTCAAATGAGATATAGGACCTTCACCTTATATTTGCAAACTATACAGTGCCATACATATGTTAGCTATTTTCATTATTATATTGTTTTTGACCCAAATCTAACAGAATCCACAATTATGCTGAATTATCTAGTCTGATTCTCTAATTTACAGATTACCTAAGCTCCTTGTTTTCCTTTCCCTTTATACTTCTTGTATGCTGTTTAGACCTTTAAAAATGTCCTAGAACTATTGTGAAATAGGGGAAAG
>JAVSCE010013793.1:0-86660 GCA_032199065.1 Smutsia gigantea | reverse complement strand
TGGTCTGTTTAGTTTTCTGTTTCTTGCTTGGTCAGTCTTGGAAGGTTGTATTTTTCTAGAAGTTGTCCATTTCTTCTAGGTTTTCCAGCTTGTTAGCATATAGATTCTCATAATATTCTCTTATGATTCTTTGTATTTCTGTGGGGTCTGTCGTGATTTTTCCTTTCTCATTTCTGATTGTGTTTATGTGTGTAGATTCTCTTTTCTCTTAATGAGTCTGGCTAGGGGTTTATCTATTTTGTTTATTTTTTCAAAGAACCAGCTGTTGGTTTCATTGATTTTTTCTATTGTTTTATTCTTCTCAATTTTATTTCGTTCTTCTCTGATTTTCTTTATTATGTTCCTCCTTCTGGTGACTTTGGGCCTCTTTTGTTCTTCTTTTTCCAATTTCAGTAATTGTGTCTTTAGACTATTCATTTGGGAATGTTCTTCCTTCTTTAAATAGGCCTGGATTGCAATATACTTTCCTCTTAGAACTGCCTTTGCTGCGTCCCACAGAAGTTGTGGCTTTGTGTTGTTGTTGTCATTAGTCACCATATATTCTTTGATTTCTGTTTTGATTTGGTCGTTAACCCATTGATTAATTAGGAGAATGTTGTTAAGTCTCCATGTATCTCTGAGCCTTTTTGATTTCTTTCTAAACTTTATTTCTAGTTTTACCTTTGTGATCTGAGAAGTTGGTTGGTAGGATTTCAATATTTTTGAAATTACTGAGGTTCTTTTTGTGGCCTAGTACATGTGAATTATTCTGGAAAATGTTCCATGTGCACTTGAGAAGAATGTGTATCCTGTTGCTTTTGGGTGTAGAGTTCTGTAGATGTCTGTTAGATTCCATCTGTTCTAGTGTGTTGTTCAGTGCCTCTGTGTCTTTACTTATTTTCTGTCTGGTTGATCTGTCCTCTGGAGTGAGTGGTGTGTTGAAGTCTCCTAAGATGAATGCATTGCTGTCTATTTCCTCCTTTAATTCTGTTAGTATTTGTCTCACATATGCTGGCGCTCCTTTGTTGGGTGCATATATATTAATAATGATTATATCTTCTTGTTGGACTGACCCCTTTATCATTATGTAATGTCCTTCTTTATCTTTTGCTACTTTCTTCGTGTTGAAGTCTATTTTGTCTGATACAAGTACTGCAACACCTGCTTTTTTCTCCTTGTTGTTTGCATGAAATATCTTTTTCCATCCCTTCACTTTTAGTCTGTGTGTATCTTTGGATTTGAGGTGAGTTTCTTTTAGGCAGCATATAGATGGGTCTTGCTTTTTTATCCATTCTGTTACTCTGTGTCTTTTGATTGGTGCATTCAGTCCATTTACATTTAGGGTGATTATTGATAGGTATGTACTTATTGCCATTGCTGGCTTTAGATTCGTGGTTACCAAGGGTTCAAGGGTTGCTTCTTTACTATCTAACAATCTAACTTAACTTTCTTGTTACGTTATTGTAAACACAGTCTGATGTTTCTTTCTCTCCCTTCTTATTCCTCCTCCTCCATTCTTTCTATAATAGGTGTTTTATTCTTTGCCTTTAGTTAGTATTTGGATGGTCTGCTTTCTTTGCTATGATTTTTTTTCTCTGGTGACATCTTTTTAGCCTTAGGTGTGCTTCCATCTAGAGCAGTCCATTTAAGATATCCTGTAGTGGTGGTTTATGAGGCGCAAATTCTCTTAACTTTCGTTTATCTGGAAATTGTTTAATCCCTCCATCATATTTAAATGATAATCGTGCTGGATACAATATTCTTGGTTCGAGGCCCTTTTGTTTCATTACGTTAAATATATCATGCCATTCTCTTCTGGCCTGTAAGGTTTCTGTTGAGAAGTCTGATGATAGTCTGATGGGTTTTCCTTTGTAGGTGATCTTTTTTCTCTCTCTAGCTGCCTTTAATACCCTGTCTTCATCTTTGATCTTTGCCATCTTAATTATTATGTGTCTTGGTGTTGTCTTCCTTGGGTCCCTTGTGTTGGGAGGTCTATGAGCTTCGGTGGACTGCGAGACTACTTCCTTCCCCAGCGAGGGAAAGTTTTCAGCAATTATTTCTTCAAAGACACTTTTTATCCCTTTTTCTCTCTCTTCTTCCTCTGGTACTCCTATAATGCGAATATTGTTCCGTTTGGATTGGTCACACAGTTCTCTTAATATTCTTTCATTCCTAGAAATCCTTTATCTCTCTCTGCCTCAGCTGCTCTGTACTCCTGTTCTCTGTTTTCTATTCCATTAACAGTCTCTTGCATCTCATCCATTCTGCTGTTAAGCCCGTCGATCGCTTGTCTGATTTCTGTATTGTCTTTCCTCAGTTCCCTCACTTCCTCCCTCAGCTCTTGCACATTTCTCTGTAGGTCCATCAGCATGGTTATGACTTTTATTCTGAATTCTTTTTCAGGGAGGCTGTGCATTTCCATCCCTTCAGACTCCCTCTCTGGGGTTGTCTGGTTGATTTTGGTCTGAACCATATTTCTCTGTCTTTTCATGGCTGTATAATTTGGTCACTGATAGTTGCCAGGTATGTCAGCTGGGCTCTTTAAGACTTTAAAAAGGGAAGAAAAAAAAGAAAGAAAGAAAAAAAGAAAGAAAAGAAAAAACAAAAACAAAGCAAAAAACAAAACAAAACAAAAAAAACAAAAAAAAATGCCCACTGGACGTAGATTCTGTGGGAATGCTCTCTGTGGCGCTAGTGCCCCACTCTTCCACAGCTGTGACTGTGCTGCTCCGCAGGGCCCTTTATCGCTCGGGCAGGGGTGGGAACGAATAGGAGGCTGTTGATCTCAGTGAGAAGTGTTAAGTATGGCTACGCTTCCTCAGTCGCCAGTTAAGGCGTCTGAAACTCCCCAGGACTCCCAGCCTGCTGGGCTGAGTGTGCTGGGGCGATCCGGCTCCTCCGCTGGGCTCCTGTCTCTTTAAGACCGCTGAAGAAAGCGCACGCTTTTTTTTTTTTTCCTTCCCGGGAGCCGGCTGCAAGCACCCTGGCGCGTTCCCCGCTCAGATCCTGCCCCTCTGTCTCTCCAATCTCCGCTGCACTGCGCAATGTGGGTCAGCGCTCCCCGCGCAGATCACCGGGGCTGGCTACTTCGCGGGGTGTGCTTCCACTCCCTCCCGGCTCTGAATCCTCTCCTCCCGCCGGTGCGCTGGGGTGGGGGAGGGCTCGGGTCCCGCCGGGTCGCGGCTCCGTATCTTACCCGCCTCTTGGGGTGCCGAGTCCTCTCGGGTGTAGCTGCACGCTGTGCGCTTTCCTGTGTATTCTCGTCTCTCTTTTAGGAATAGATGTATTTTCTGTGTTTTCGTAGATAAATATAGTGTTGGGAGGAGATTTCTGCCGCCCTGCTCACACCGCCATCTTCCCGGAAGTCCAGCTCATTTATTTTCATTCATTCTTTCTTGTTCTTTTTGATAAGCATACTTTAATCAATCCATTTACTTGTATTTTACAAGTTTGGACTTAAAATTCCGTCCCTTAAAAAAAATTACCTCCTTTATTTAATTTCAAATATTTTTTTTCAATTCTTTTAGTGCTTTAATCCAATTTGGAAATTGCTATCTTTTTTTTCTTATTTATTTTTTCTTAAGGTATTATTGATATACACTCTTATGAAGGTTTCACATGAAAAAACAATGGTTACTACATTTACCCACATTAATGGTTACTACATTTACCCACATTAACAAGTCCCCACCCATACCCCAATGCAGTCACTGTCCATCAGTGTAGTAAGGTGACACAGACTCACTGTTTGCCTTCTCTGTGCTACACTGTTTTCCCTGTGATTCCGCACACCATTTGTACTAAGCATAATACCCCTCAATCCCCTTCTCCCTCACTCTGCACCCACCCTCACACCCCCCCACCCCCAACTTTCATAACCACTAGTTCCTTCTTGGAGTCTCTGAGTCTGCTGCTATTTTGTTCCTTCAGTTTTGCTATGTTGTTATACTCCACAAAAAAGGGAATTCATTTGGCACTTGTCTTTCACTGTCTGGCTTATTTCACTGACTATAATATCCTCCAGCTCCATCCATGTTGTTGCAAATGGAAGGATTTGTTTCCTTCTTATGGCTGAATAGTATTCCATTGTGTATATGTACCACCTCTTCTTTATCCATTCATCTACTGATGGACACATGGGTTGTTTCCATTTCTTGGCTATTGTAAATAGTGCTGTGATAAACATAGGGGTACATATGTCTTTTTCAAACTGGGCTGCTGCATTCTTAGGGTAAATTCATAGGAGTTGAATTCCTGGGACAAATGGTATTTCTATTTTGAGTTTTTTGAGGAACCTCCATACTGCTTTCCACAATAGTTGTACTAATTTACATTCCCACCAGCAGTGTAGGAGGGTTCCTCTTTCTCCAAATCCTCACCAACATTTGTGGTTCTTAGTCTTTTGAATGCTGGCCATCCTTACTGGTGTGAGGTGATATCTCATTGGGGCTTTAATTTGCATTTCCCTGATGATTAGTGATGTGGAGCATCTTTTCATGTGTCTGTTGGCCATCTGAATTTCTTCTTTGGAGAACTCTCTCTTCATATCCTCTGCCCATTTTTTAATTGGGTTATTTGCTTTTTGGGTGTTGAGACATGTAAGATCTTTATATACTTCGGATGTTAACCCCTTGTCGGATATGTCACTTACATATATATTCTCCCATACTGTAGGATGCCTTTTTGTTCTACTGATGGTGTCCTTTGCTGTATAGAGACTTTTAAGTTTGATGTAGTCCCATGAGTTCATTTTTGCTTTTGTTTCCCTTGCTCGAGGAGATGCATTCAGGAAGAAGTCGCTCATGCTTATATTCAGGAGATTTTTGCCTATGTTCTCTTCTAAGACTTTTATGGTTTCATGACTTACATTCAGGTCCTTCATCCATTTTGAGTTTACTTTTGTGTATGGGATTAAACAATAATCCAGTTTCATTCTCTTGCATGTAGCTGTCCAGTTTTGCCAACACCAGCTGTTGAAGAGGCTGTCATTTCCCCATTGTATGTTCATGGCTCCTTTATCATATATTAATTGACCATATATGGTTCGGTTTATATCAGGGCTCTCTAGTCTGTTCCATTGGTCTATGGGTCTGTTCTTGTGCCAGTACCATATTGTTTTGAGTGCTGTGGCTTTGTAGTAAAGCTTGAAGTTGGGGAGCATATGCCCCCTAGCTTTATTCTTCCTTCCCCGGATTGCTTTGGCTATTCAGGGTTTTTGAGATTCCATATGAATTTTAGAACAATTTTCTCTAGTTCGTGGAAAAAAGCTTTTGGTATTTTGATAGGAATTGCATTGAATCTGTAGATTGCTTTAGGCAGGATGGCCATTTTGACAATATTAATTCTTCCTATCCATGAGCATGGGATGTGTTTCCAATTATTGGTTTCTTCTTTAATTTCTCTCATGAATGTCTTGTAGTTTTCAGAGTATAGGTCTTTCACTTCCTTGGTTAGGTTTATTCTTGGTGTTTTATTCTTTTTGATGCAACTGTGAATGGAATTGTTTTCCTGATTACTCTTTCTGCTAGGTCATTATTAGTGTATAGAAATGCCACAGATTTCTGCATATTAATTTTGTATCCTGCAACTTTGCTGAATTCAGATATTAGATCTAGTAGTTTTGAGTGGATTCTTTAGGGTTTTTTTATGTACAATATCATGTCATCTGCAAACAGGGACAGTTTAACTTCTTTCTTGCCAATCTGGATGCCTTTTATTTCTTTGTGTTGTCTGATTGCCATGGCTAGGACCTCCAGTACTACGTTGAATGGAAGTGGGGAGAGTCGGCATCCTTGTCTTGTTCCCAATCGTAAAGGAAAAGCTTTCACCTGCTGGTTGTAAGTATAATGTTGGCTGTGGGTTTGTCATATATGGCCTTTATTATGTTGAGGTACTTGCTCTCTATACCCATTTTGTTGAGAGTTTTTATCATGAATGGGTGTTGCATTTTGTCGAATGCTTTTTCAGCATCTATGGAGATGATCAGGTGGTTTTTGTCCTTCTTTTTGTTGATGTGGTGGATGATGTTGATGGATTTTCGAATGTTGAACCATCCTTGCATCCCTGGAATAAATCCTACTTGATCATGATGGATGATCTTTTTGATGTATTTTTGAATCCAATTTGCTATATTTTGTTGAGTATTTTTTCATCTATGTTCATCAGGGATATTGGTCTGTAGTTTTCTTTTTTTGTGGTGTCTTTGCCCGGTTTTGGTATTAGAATAATGCTGGCCTCATAGAATGAGTTTGGAAGTATTCCCTCTTCTTCTATTCCTTGGAAAACTTTAAGTGGGATGGGTATTAGGTCTTCACTAAATGTTTGATAAAATTCAGCAAAGAAGCCATCTGGGCCAGGCATTTTGTTCTTAGGTAGGTTTTTGGTTACCAGTTCAATTTCGTTACTGGTAATTTGTCTGTTCAGATTTTCTGTTTCTTTCTGGGTCAGCCTTGGATGGTTGTATTTTTCTAGAAAGTTGTCCACTTCCTCTAGGTTATCCAGTTGGTTAGCATATAATTTTTCATAGTATTCTCTAGTAGTTCTTTGTATTTCTGTGGTGTCCGTAGTGATTTTTCCTTTCTCATTTCTGATTCTGTTTTTGTGAGTAGACTATTTTTTTCTTGATAAGTCTGGCTAGGGGTTTATCTATTTTGTTTATTTTCTCGAAGAACCAGCTCTTGCTTTCGTTGATCCTTTCTATTGTTTTATTCTTCACAATTTTATTTATTTCTGCTCTTATCTTTATTATGTCCCTTCTTCTACTGACTTGGGGTCTCATTTTTTCTTCTTTTTCTAGTTTCCTTAACTGTGACTTTAGACTGCTCATATGGAATTGTTCTTCTTTCCTGAGGTAGGCCTGTATTGCAATATATTTAATTCTTAGCACGGCTTTCACTGTGTCCCACAGATTTTTGTGGTGTTGAATTATTATTGTCATTTGTCTCCATACATTGCTTGATCTCTGCTTTTATTTGGTCATTGATCCATTGATTATTAAGAGGATGTTTTGAAGCCTCCATATGTTTGTGGGATTTTTCATTTTCTTGGCATAATTCATTTCTAGTTTCATACCTTTGTGGTCTGAGAAACTGGTTGGTACAATTTCAGTCTTTTTGAATTTACCAAGACTCTTTTTGTGGCCTAGAATACGATCTATTCTTGAAAATGTTCCATGTGTACTTGAGAAGAATGTGTATTCTGCTGCTTTTGGATGTAGAGTTCTGTAGATGTCTGTTAGGTCCATCTGTTATAATGTGTTGTTCAGTGCCTCTGTCTCCTTACTTATTTTCTATCTGGCTGATCTGTCCGTCAGAGTGAGTGGTGTGTTGAAGTGTCCTAGAATGAATGCATTGCATTCTATTTCCCCCTTTAATTCTGTTAGTATTTGTTTCACATATGCGGGTGCTCCTGTGTTGGGTGCATAGATATTTACAATGGTTATATCTTCTTGTTGGATTGACTCTTTTATCATTATGTGATGTCCTCCTTTGTCTCTTGTGACTTTCTTTGTTTTGATGTCTATTTTGTCTGATACAAGTACTGCAACTCCTGCTTTTTTCTCCCTATTAGTTGCATGGATATCTTTTTCCATCCCTTCACTTTTAGTCTGTGTATGTCTTTGGGTTTAAAGTGAGTCTCTTGTAGGCAGCATATAGATAGGTCTTACATTTTTTTATCCATTCAGTGACTCTATGTCTTTTGATTGGTGCATTCAGTCCATTTACATTTAGGGTGATTATGGATATGTACTTATTGGCATTGCAGGCTTTAGATTCATGGTTACCAAAGGTTCAAGGTTAACTTCCTCACTATCTAAGAGTCTAACTTAACTCATTTAATATGCTATTACAAACACAATCTAAAGTTCCCTTTTTTTTTCCTCCTCCTTTTTCTTCCTCCTCCATTCTTTATATATTAGGTATCATAATCTGTACTGTTTGTCTGTCCCTTAATGACTTTGGGGATAATTAATTTAATTTTGCATTTGCTTAGTAATTAGCTATTCTACTTCCTTTACTGCAGTTTTATTACCTCTGGTGACAGCTATTAAACTGTAGGAACACTTCCATCTATAGCAATCCCTCCAAAATACACTGTAGAGATGGTTTGTGGGAGGTAAATTCTCTCAGCTTTTGCTTATCTGGGAATTGTTTAATCCCTCCTTCAAATTTAAATGATAACCTTGCCAGATAAAGTAATCTTGGTTCAAGGCCCTTCTGCTTCATTGCATTAAATACATCATGCCACTCCCTTCTGGCCTGTAAGGTTTCTGTTGAGAAGTCTGATGATAGCCTGATGGGCTTGCCTTTGTATGTGATCTTATTTCTTTCTCTGGCTGCTTTTAACAGTCTGTCCTTATCCTTCATCTTTGCCATTTTAATTATTATATGTCTTGGTGTTGTATTCCTTGGGTCCCTTGTGTTGGGAGATTGGTGCACCTCCATGGCCTGTGAGACTATCTCCTTCCCCACATTATGGAATTTTTCAGCAATCACCTCCTCAAAGACACTTTCTATCCCTTTTTCTCTCTCTTCTTCTTCTGGTACCCCTATAATGCGAATATTGTTCTGTTTGAATTGGTCACACATTTCTCTCAATTTTATTTTATTCTTAGATATCCTTTTTTTTCTCTGTGCCTCTGCTTCTTTATATTCCTTTTGTTTAGTTTCTATTTCATTTATTGTCTCCTCCACCATATCCAATCTGCTTTTAATACCGTCCATTATGCTCTTCAACGATTGGGTTTCTGACCGGAGTTCATTCCTGAGTTCTTGAATATCTTTCCATACCTCCATGAGCATGTTAATGATTTTTATTTTGAACTCCCTTTCAGGCAGTGTCATGAGGTCGATATCATTTAAATCTTTCTCAGGAGTTGTATTAATAATTTTACTCTGGACCAGGTTCCTTTGGCGTTTCATATATGTGTATGGCGCCCTCTAGTGCCCAGAAGCTCTACTCTCTGGAGCTGCTCAGCCCCTGAAGTCATGTCAGGGCTTGCAGGGGAGTCGTATTGGTGCCTGGGGGGAGGAAAGAGCTGTTTCCTGCTTCCTGGCTGCTATGTCTGTCTCCAGTGCCTGGACCAGTGGGCCGAGCACACAGGCACAAGCTCCCATGCTTTGCGTTTTCAGCCGCTGCAGACAGAGCCTCTCTCTGGCTGGCCCAATGCCAGGGTAGGGTTTCCCAGTGTGCGAGCCCTGTGGGACTGGCCAGGAGACAGGCGCAGTAGGCTGCCTATCACGGAAGGGGTTCTTGGAGCTGTGTAGGCAGCCAGGGAGCTGGAGCACCTGAAGATCGTGAAAGCTCCCAAACTGCTGGGCAGAGTGCACCCGGACAATTTTGTCTACCTGTCCATTCTCCTGAGCAGTACACTCTGTGCAATCCTTGCCCCTTTAGCAGTTCTCTTGCTAAGGGCTTCCTCGTTAGGGCGTCTCTCAGACTGTCTGCCTTTCTTTTGTTCCAGAGCAGCTGGATATGGATCCCTGCTTTCCACAGGCAGCTGGAATCTTAGTCTTTCCAGGAATTCTGCCTGTCTTAGCTTTCCAACCCCCTAATTATGAGAGTATCATGCAAGCACCATGAAATGTAGGTTTGTGCTCCCAGAGCAGATCTCCGGAGTTAGGTATTCGGCAGTCCCAGATCTCCACTCACTCCCTGCTCTGTTCCTCTTCCTCCCACTGGTCAGCAGGGGTGGGGAAGGGCTTGGATCCCATCTGGCCACAGCTTTAGTTCGTTACCCTGTTCTGTGAGGTTGGCTCTTGTCTCCAGGTGTATGCAGTTTGGTGCAGTCCTCTTTCCTGTTGCTCTTTCAAGAGTAGTTGTATTAGTTATATTTTCGTATTATATGCAGTTTTAGGAGGAAGCCTCTGTCTCTCCTCTCATGCCACCATCTTTAATCCTCTCTCTCTAATTTCAGATATTTAAAATTGTCTTTTATAATTTTCTTTTTAATAAGGATTATTTAATACTATATTTTTTACTTCCTAGATATAGAGATTTTTAAATCTATATTTTTAATATCTAATTTACCTTGACTAACAATCAGAAAGCATGGTCTATATGATAGCAGTACTTTGGAATTTATGAGTTTCTTGTGACAGCGCAGTCAGTTTTTGTTACTTTTAGAGGTGCTCTATAAAAATTTTGTATATTTCTTATTGGAGATATATATGTACATATATACTTAAACTTGTAAACCATGTTATTGAAATTTATAAATTGATACTTGGTTTCCTTAAACTTATAGTACCTGAGAGTCATTTGTTAAAGTCACCAACTAAAGATGTTGATATATTATTTTTCCTGCCATACTTTTTATTTATCAGGGAGCAATCTGCTTAGTGTATATGTGTTTAAAAATAATACTATCTTCATAGTACTTTTCTGGCAAATATTTCTGTACAACCTCCTTCATTAAATTCTACTTAATCTGATACTGAACCTACTATCCTGGCTTTTTTTCATTCACCTATGCCTGATATGTTTTCATTTATTTATTTTCACTATTTCTTTATCCTTTCGTTTAAAAACTGAGTCCATAAACAACATATTCCTGGATCTTTAAGTGCTTATCTTTTGGTCTGAATAACAATTATATTTACTATACTTACTGCTTAGAGTTACTTTCACCATATTATTATTATTTTTTGATAAAATGTTTATTTTTATTTTTTTATTTTGGTATCATTAATCTACAGTTACATAAGCAACATTATGTTTACTAGACTCCCCCCATCATCAAGGCCCCACCACATACCCCATTACAGTCACTGTCCATCAGTGTAGTAAGGTGCTATCACTATTTGTCTTCTCTGTGTTGTACAGCCCTCCCCCTCCACACCCCTACATTATGTCTCTTAATCGTAATGCTCCTTTTTTTTCCCTCTTATCCCTCTATTCCCACCCATTCTCCCCAGTCCCTTTACCTTTGGTAACTGTTAGTCCATTCTTGGGTTCTGTGAGTCTGCTGCTGTTTTGTTCCTTCAGTTTTTCTCTTTGTTCTTACACTCCACATAGAAGTGAAATCATCTGATTCTTGTCTTTCTCCACCTGGCTTATTTCACTGAGCATAATACACTCTAGCTCCATCCATGTTGTTGCAAATGTCTGGATTTGTTTTCTTCTTATGGCTGAATAATATTCATGTATATGTACCACATGTTCTTTATCTATTCATCTACAGATGGACACTTAGGATGGTTCCATTTCTTGGCTATTGTAAATAGTGCTGTGATAAACACTGGGGTGCATATGTCTTTTTCAAACTCAGCTGCTGCATTCTTATGGTAACCATTCCTAGGAGTGAAATTCCTGGTTCAAATCGTATTTCTATTTTGAGTTTTTTGAGGAACCTCCATACTCCTTTCTACAATGGTTGTACTAATTTACATTCCCACCAGCAGTGTAGGAGGGTTCCCCTTTCTCAACATCCTTGCCAGCATTTGTTGTTGTTTGTCTTTTGGATGGCATCCATCCTAACTGGTGTGTGGTGATATCTCATTGTGGTTTTAATTTGCATTTCCCTGATGATTAGCGATGTGGAGCATCTTTTCACTTGCCTGTTGGCCATCTGAACTTTTTCTTTGGAGAAGTGTCTGTTAAGATCCTCTGCCCATTTTTTAATTGGATTATTGGCTTTTTGTTTGTTGAGGTGTGTGAGCTCTTTATATAAGTTGGATGTCAACCCCTTACTGGATATGTCATTTATGAATATATTCTCCCATACTGTAGAATGCCTTTTTGTTCTGTTGATGGTGTCCTTTGCTGTACAGAAGGTTTTCAGCTTGTAATAGTCCCACTTGTTCATTTTTGCTTTTGTTTCCCTTGCCCAGGGAGATATGTTCATGAAGAAGTTGCTCATGTTTATATTGAAGAGATTTTTGCCTATGTTTTTTTCTAAGAGTTTTATGGTTTCATGACTTACATTCAGGTCTTTGATCCATTTTGAGTTTACTTTTGTGTATGGGGTTCGACAGTAGTCCAGTTTCATTCTCTTACATGTAGCTGTCCAGTTTTGCCAATACCAGGTGTTGAAGAGGCTGTCATTTCCCCATTGTATATTCATGGCTCCCTTATCGTATATTAATTGACCAAATATGTTTGGGTTTATATCTGGACTCTCTATTCTGTTCCACTGCTCTGTGGGTCTGTTCTTGTGCCAGTACCAAATTGTCTTGATTATTGTGGCTTTGTAGTAGAGCTTGAAGTTGGAAAGCAAGATCTCCCCTGCTTTACTCTTCATTCTCAGGATTGCTTTGGCTATTCGGGGTCTTTTGTGGTTCCATATGAATTTTATAACTATTTGTTCCAGTTCGTTGAAGAATGCCATTGGTATTTTGATAGGGATTGCATTGAATCTGTAGATTTCTTTAGGCAAGATTGCCATTTTGACAATTATTAATTCTTCCTAGCCAAGAGCATGGGATGAGTTTCTATTTGTTAGTGTCCTCTTTAATTTCTCTTAAGAGTGTCTTGTAGTTTTCAAGGTATAGGTCTTTCACTTCCTTGGTTAGGTTTATTCCTAGGTATTTTATTCTTTTTGATGCAGTTGTGAATGGAATTGTTTTCCTGATTCCTCTTTCTGCTAGTTCCTCGTTAGTGTATAGGAAAGCAACAGATTTCTGTGTATTAATTTTGTATGCTGCAACTTTGCTGAATTCTGATATTAGTTCTAGTAGTTTTGGAGTGGAGTCTTTAGGGTTTTTTATGTACAATATCATGTCATCTGTAAATAATGACAGTTTGACTTCTTCTTAACAGTCTGGATGCCTTGTATTTCTTTGTTTTGTCTGGTTTCCGTGGCTAGGACCTCCAGTACTATGTTGAATAACAGTGGGGAGATTGGGCATCCCTGTCTTCTTCCCGATTTTAGTTGAAAAACTTTCAGCTTCTTGATTTTGGCCATATTATTTTACGTTTTTTATTTATCACATTTTATTTTTGTTTCTTTTCCTCTCCTTTTTAAAAACTTCCAGTTCCTTTTCCACTGGATAGAATAATATTCCACTGGTTTTAAAATCATACATTGTATCTCTTTTTTTTTTAATAGTTACCCCTTATTTGTTCTCTCTTTCTTCATCTCCATATCCCAAGTTGGGGAAAACTTAAGCATCTAGGGCAAGAGAAACTGACTCCTAGAGTACATATTCTAAAACTTTTGCCTTTGTCAGGTCCTTAGCTTTTGAAATGAAACCTGAAACCTAAGAATGGACACTCTTGTTATCTGTGTTTTGCTGTGTCATCCTTTCCTCTGGAGCAGTGAAGACGCAATGTCCTCCATTGAGGGCTGGGGAAGGTCAGAGGGAACAAGAAACAGCAGCAGAAAGCCCTGTTATTATCTTAAAACTTTATCCAGTCACAAATGCTTGTGCTGTGTTTGCTATCTCCAGTTAGAACTCCATCACAGTTTTTGAGTGGAATTTTATTATTTTCTAGTATTTCATAATTAGCTGGTAGATTTAGTATGCTTGAGTGAAATTATCCAATTAAATTATTTGGTATAGCACCTCTCTGATATTAAAACTCTCCTCTTAATCTTTAGTTTCTTAAATTCTAAGTTTCAAATCATTCAATTCAATTCATTCATTTACTGAACATTTATTAAGAACCTACAACATGTCAACTACTGTGCTTTCTCCTGGAGGAGAATACAGGACAAAACAAAAAAATGCCTTTTCTCAAGAAGCTCTCTTTGTGGTGGTGGACACAGACAAATCACCAAACAATTTTAAAGAATGTGATAAGAGGTAAAATAGTGGAATGTATTAAAAAAATGGCAAAGAAGAAAGAGCCAGTGACCAACTCTAACAAGTAAGAAATACCTTCACAGAAAAGATACTTTTTGAATTGGGTCTGGAACAATGAACAGCTATGCAAGTAGTGAAGGACAGAGGAAACTCAAGCAGTGGGGTGGTAGGCAGCAAGAACAATCAGAAAGAGAGAGAAGCCTACAAGCCCCAAAAAGTCAGAAGCATGTGACACATTTAGGAATGAAGAGGTTGTCTGAATGTGGGAGTAGGGAGAAATGAGTAGTAAATATAAGACTAGAAAGACCTCTGTTTTGAACTTTAGAAAATGTGTCTTCACAGATTTCTAAGTAGGGAAGTATACTTAGATGTTCGAGGGGGGCATAGAATGGAAGAAAGAGGCAGAGACAGGGAGAGAACACTCTTGTGCCAGGAAGCAAGGAAACAAGCTAAGGGTTGCAACAAACTTTCCCAGGCTTGACACCACCATACTAGCTCAGACCCTTATACTGCTCATGTGGTATAAATTGTTTGACTCGGATTTGACTGGATCTTACAATTTCTAATTAGTGCTAACACCATTAATTCAGATTGGAATATTGGAGGAACACTATTTTTAAAAATGTTAAGTGTTCACTTTTGGATATCCTAACTAGAGGTGACTATAAGATTATTCAGAAGATACATTTTGCATATTATTTATTGGAAATGCTTTCCATGGGTATATTATTTGGTCCTGTTTTTTGGGGGGAGGGGTTGAGAGTGGAAGGACTGGGAGTTAGAGGCTTATTTATTGCCCTACCATTTAGTAAACATTATAGGGTTGCCTATTCTGTGTAATACCTACCAAACATTTTACAGTTGAATCTTGTTATCTTTTTGTAAATTCAAGTGATTACGTATGTAATGAACAGTCTTTTAATGTGGCATGCACTTCTATAAGATTCTGCAGGTGATACAGTGACTGTTTAAAAACTAGTAGCTTGCTGATGGACAGTGACTATAATGTGGTATGTGGTGGGGATTTGGTAATGGGGGGAATCTAGTAACCACAATGTTACATATATTAATGATAGCAAAAACAACAACAACAAAAAAACTAGTAGCTTACCACCTAATTCATGCATGCAGTAAGTCAAATGTATAAATGATAATAAAACAAGTTATATAAGATACAGTATAATAATTCTATTGGACAGTATAGGACAGGTTAACAACACAGTAGCAAACCACTCTACAATCTCAGTGGCTTAACACAACAAAGTTTATTTTTCACTCATAAGAAATGTGCGGTGTGCCCCCAAGATTCTCCAGGACGGCTGTCCTCTGTGTGTTGGCTCAGCATTCTGGGATGTTCTGATCACGAGGAACCTCCTTATGGACATGTTTCTATGATGACCACTGGTGGGGGAGAGCAGGGCTGAAGAGCAAGAGTGGACTGGAGCAATGACTACTTGTAATTAAATGCTTCTACTCAAGCTGTGACCCAGGACACTTCTGCTCACATATCACTGCCAAGTCTTTCATGACCATGACTAACTTTCAGAGGGCAGAGAAGAGCTATCTTCCAACTTGTCAGGATGCAGAGAGGATCAGAAATTGGTAAACGGTAATGCTCATCAGTATATAGTAAGATAACCATCACAAAAAAGTTACAAAGAAAGGGCTAAGGGCATTCCAGAGGAGTAAGCAATCACACTTAGCATGTCATGTAACAAAAAACAATTCTGTTTTTCTGTCACTATATGAAAGATGTTTATTGTCTCACTTTCTTTTACCAGTTGGAAATGGCCTGCTGGGGCTCCAAATGCAGTCCTGGCTCCCCAGCTGGTTAATTTGGTAGAACCCACATGACTTCCATGCTTTCCCTATGTCTTTGTTCTATTCTATCTCTTATAGATCTTACTTATGGGGCCTAGGGAAATGGAAACTGTATGAGAGGGTTTCTAGTGAGGTTCTAGAAGATTTCTGTGTATATTTAAAGAACTTTTCACTACCTCCCAAGGATACAGGTCTTTTTTTTGCACAAAGGCTTAGTGGAATGGTTAAAGCAAATAGCTAAATCAAAGCAATTAATAATGTGTCCACTTTATTAGAGTTTATAGATACTTATTTGCAAGACGGTCATCAAGGTGCACCCATAAATTTAGCCTAGGAAAAATAGGCAGTTGATCCTACTGATCTTACATAAATAGGATAAAAAATAGTCCCAGGAATTTATAGAAAGTACAATTAAACCAAAATTAATGAGAAACTTGGGCTTTCAGTCTTTCTGTAAGGAAGTTTCTTTTTTGGAGAAAGCTGGAAACTTTCAGTGTCTTTCCATTTATTTTGTTAACTTCTTATTTAATTCTTAATTATAATTGATTACACGTAAAAAGAACCTGCGTCAGATTTGCTAAAATGAAAAAATACTTATCTTTTTAAAATTTAAGATGATCAAATTATCCCTAAAATGTTTTTTAAGTTTCCTGGAAACATAACATATATTACTACATATAAAAGGGTGCGAAATCTCTACACTAGCTCCGAACTGGGAATATGCAATGAATAAAATAGGTTTTCCATATTTGAAGAAGTTGCAGTAAAAGCTATAAAGATTGATTGTCATAAAATGTTATAAAGTATAATTCAATTAAAAATATCGTAATATTGTACCGAGTACTTTTAAAGATTATTAAGAAATAAGATTCAGAAATTATTGTGCCGTCTTTAGAAGGAACTGGAACCCAGCAAATATCAAAAAAAAAAAAAACCAGCGCCTCATTGAGAGTGGCCCCTTCTGCAGGGGGCAGCAGAGACGTCAGGAAAGAACGGAGATCTCGGTGACCCGAGAGAGGCGGAGCCGGTTAGGGCAGTGCCCGCGGCAGGCGCTGGGTCGCTGTCCCGGGGCGGACTGGAGGGACGAGCTGGGACTGTGCCGAAGGAGGAGGCGGAGAGGCAACTTCACAGATGAGCGTTTAGAGGCGACGCTCACCGCCCGCCGGACGGGAGGCGGGGTAGCAGCCCGACAGAAGCAGCCTGGAAGGAAGGAAGGAAGGAGGGAAGGAGTGAGGGAGGGAGGGACGGGAACAGTTGGAGGAGGAGCTGCGAGCTGGGCTGCGGCGAGAGGAGGCGGAGCGGCCCTGCGAGGCCACGTTTTGTTTTTGTTATTTCCCTTCGGAGCAGTTCTCGCAGGCCCTTCCCGAGGGCTGATCGCGCCGATCCCCGCCGCCCAGACCTCCAGGTGACAGCCGGTCAGCCTAGTAGGCGTCAGCTCCGCCCCGTCACCCCTCCCGCCCACAGCCCATTCCCCACCCAGCCTTCCCGTGCCAGCCCGAGGCGCGCGGCGGCCGCAGCGGCTCTGCAGCGCCCGGCGGCCGCGCGGGGCCCTCGGCGTCGTGCTCGGACCAGCCAGAGCCGCGGCCGACGAAGGGGGTAGTCCGGCTCCCGGGCGAGAGCCCGAGGAAGGAGATGACGATTTAAGCCTCCCTCTCCTGCCAGTCCAGCTGTCGGGCGCTCCCTCGGTGCCCGCCGCCGGAGCGTCGGAGCCGCGCCGGTGAAGTGCCGCATGGGACAGGGGCCCTGAAGCGCGGAGTTCGGGGTCGCCCCGCGCCTAGGCGGGCGCCCCACGCGGCAGTAGGCACAGTTTCAGCGGCGCCGTCAGCGCCCTCTGTGCCCTAGTGAGGCGCGAGTTATGGAGCCCCCCAGCTGCATTCAGGATGAGCCGTTCCCGCACCCCCTGGAGCCCGAGCCCGGCGTCCCTGCGCAGCCGGGCCCCGGGAAGCCGGGCGACAAGCGGTTCCGGCTGTGGTACGTGGGAGGCTCGTGCCTGGACCACAGGACTACGCTGCCCATGCTGCCCTGGCTCATGGCCGAGATCCGCCGGCGCAGCCAGAAGCCCGAGGCGGGCGGCTGCGGGGCGCAGGCGGCCCGCGAGGTGCTCCTGGTGCTCAGCGCGCCCTTCCTGCGTTGCGTACCCGCGCCTGGCGCGGGGGCCTCGGGGGGCGTGGGCCCCGCGGCCGCGCAGCCCAACCCCGCGGTGTTCATCTTCGAGCACAAGGCGCAGCACATCTCGCGCTTCATCCACAACAGCCACGACCTCACCTACTTTGCCTACCTGATCAAGGCGCAGCCCGACGACCCCGAGTCGCAGATGGCCTGCCACGTTTTCCGCGCTACAGACCCCAATCAGGCAAGACCGAGGCTCGGACCCGCGGGGGAGGGTCCGGAGCACCCGGGAGAAGTAGCAGGGCTGGAAACGCTGGGACCCCACCTTAGGGACAGACTGTGGCCCGCTTGCGGACACTCGCCCTCTATGTGGCGCGCATGAGCGCCAGCGCGTCCTGCTCCGACCCGTAGTCCGGGAGCCAGCGGGCGGGCGGCGGGCGCGGATGACCCGCCGGAGCAGGGGAGGCGGGGAGGGAGTGGTCCCGGGACCGTGGAGGAGCCGGCGCGCCCCGGCAGGACGCCGGGAGCAGCGCGCGTCTTGGGAGGACCGCGGCGTCTGGGGTGTGACTATTGAGGGCATGCCCGGCCTGGGCCGTGCGAATGCGTGCGTGTCCAAGTGTGCGGGAGAGGAGCGCGAGAGGGTTGGTCCTGGAGGCCCTGCACGCACTCTCGGTCTTGGTCCAGTCCTACATCTTAACCCATTTGCACGGTCGCGTCGTAGTCACAGAAGCACCTTCAGGTCTCGGGTCTGGGAGGTTTTTTTGGAGTAGGGCTGAGGGAAAAGTCAGTAGACGATGTCAGATTGTCAGAGAGACACGAGTGAGCGTTTAGATGTTGAAAGACTTTTTCTTAATTTCTTAATTTCTGTCTTTCTCTCTCTTCCCCTCCCTCCTTTCCTTCCTTCCTTCCTTCCATTTTTACACACTAACTGGAGCCAGAATCAATACCTATTTGGGTGATTTAAAAACCATGTCATATAAGAGGTCACAATCTATTTTCTGGTATCATTTCTCCAAAGTTTCTTGAATCGAGATGTCTGTTACTAAACAGTGGGTTTTTACTTTCTTAAAAACAGGCTCGGTCCTTTATGTAATGGCAAGAGGAAGCTAAGCAAAACATACTACAGTGATTGTGTCTTTGAAAACTGGCTTAAAAAAATAGTTTTTACTATATCAAAGCCCCCCAAAATGCTCTTCTAAAAATAGTTTAATGTTTGCAAAGTACTTTAGATTCTTTGGGAAAATAGTGTTGTCTAAATATAAATGAAGAAATAAAGTCTCAGTTGCACCACGTGGCTTGCTTTGGTAGCAGGGAAATCAATACTCAAATGAAAAAGACATCCTATAAAGCTAATTTTTTTCTTAATTCAATATTTTAATATCTGTAATTGAAACACATTCTGTCCAGTAGGTTTTTGCAAAAGGCTTGTAGCCGAATTAAAGAAAACAAAAGCTCATTGTCTTAGATTTCATCAGTTACTTTATGCAATAGGTTAAAATCTGAACACTCAGAACTCCCAATGTGAAAAGAACAGTTTAGGTTTATGTAACCACTGTGGATGGTGAAAGACTTGTTACAAGTTATGTCAAGATCTTAACCATGATTAAAATTAACTTCATTTTACACTTATTTGTTCAAAACGTATTTTTAGCTTTCACTTACACTGCAACTGGAGTGCAATATGTTGTTTTTATCTGAAAGCTATCACTGTCTTTATTGCATTATGATTTTTTGGTTCCATCAGGAAGAAATTGCATTTTTGGAGGACTTTTAAAGAATGTTTCATGATTCTTGGTGGTTTATGTTAAAGTTACTTTCTTCAGATCTGATAGAGGATACATCGCTGCCTAATATCATTGATGGACAAAGTTTGTTTATGGGCCATGGCATCTTGAATTTTCAACAGTGGCTGTTGAATCTCTCCTGGATTCATTGGTAGGAGGTCAATTAAAAACATCCCCTTTTGTCACCTTCATTATGTATTTAGGTGTTCGAAGCTGAAAGTGTTATTACTTAGGCTCATCTCCCCCTTTTGGTCCTGTAGGAGCAGTGGAAGCCACATGGCATTGATGAAAGGAAAAAGAAAGCCAAGTTTTCCTGTTCATTGCCATTTCTCAGTTCAGTCTCTAATCTAAAGATATGAATTCCTCTTTGCTCTGAAGCTAAAGAATCCCTGGCAGAGGATGGTTAATTTGAAAGGCCAAGTGTTGTCCCCCTAGAGATTATCTCCAGCCATGAAACGGGTTACAAACTCAAATGCCTAGGAAGAGGGTTGAGTGAGGATAGTGGGTGACCTTTTTCAAGGTGCTACTCAGCTGTACTTGGAATTGCATTAGCAGAATACAAGTCCAGTGTTGCCTCTAGAGCTTCTGATTTTCTCCCCCAAGAAAAGTAGAAATCTGGATTTTTATGTGTGAGTATTAGCAAATATTCTAAACATTTAAGAATCCTGTCTGGGTGATGGGCAGTATACACATCTGAGGTTTGGCTTCAGAGATCTTAAGGGCTGCCACTTTCAATCTTTGGCATAAATATTTGTTGAGTGCACAAGTGCAAGTCACCAGACACTGTGTGCTGTTTACCACGGTTCCTTTTGAGCATCTGAATTCACTCATAAGTGGTCATTCTGTAGCTGAACTTGTTAAAGGATGATTTTGTGACATTGTTACCATTCATCAGAACGCCTCATATAGAGTAGGCTCTGGATGGCCCTAGGCACCCTTGAAATCAGAAGGAGAAAGACCTGTTGTTTGCTTTGCCCCTGAGTTCTACATCTGAAGGGGAGAATTATTTAGTTGGACTTAAAGATCATTGTTAAGAGCGTCTCCTGTGTTTTGCTCAGTCACTGATCAAGGTATGGAAGGTATCCTCGAACAGCTGGCCTGCAGGCATCTCCACATAAACTTGCCTCTGGTTTGTCTCTCATGCCCACCCCTTTTCTGAAACAGTTCTGTTTGTGGGATGACAGTCAGTCATAAAACTTACTGTTTAATCTAGGACAATTTTTTTGAGAAAGGGAGTTCTTCTAATAATTACACAAGCATAGGTATGAACCTGGACTGTTTAGGGCAAACCAGGATATTATGGTGACCACAGCTAAATGGCATGCTTTGTGTTCATGCTCAGCCACTGAAATGGAGGATTATAGGTTCTATATATAAAATGATGTTTTGAAGAATATCTACTCATATCTTTTGAGGAGTGGATGTGCATGTGACCTCAAAGATGGGAGTGTTCAGCTAGTAGCTTGAGTCTGTTGTGGGGAGTTGCCATAGTGATGTGCTCTCTGGCTCCGCACCTTCCTGTTGGGTCAGAGTCAATTTGAGAATGTCCATCTGGAGGAGCGCTCAGCCACAGTGGTCTAATGTAGAACTATTTCTCCCAGGTGCAAAGAGAGGTGGGAGTCAGGAGCAAATGAACCAGTTCCAGATCAAATATATGCCAATACAGATTGGTTCCCATTTATTCAAGCCTGTGTAGTCTCGCTCAGGAGGAATGTCAGCCTTAGCACATTTCAAATGTGAAAGTTGGATGCTTGAACTACTCAAAGTACTTGGCTCTACATATTTTTAAAAATCCCATTGGCATCTATTGAGTTGTAGACTTAAAACTGGTTGGGGAACCAACAATATCTGATTTGCTTCCTAAGATCTAATATTCTTCAAATACCTTGGTCTACTTTTAGAAAGAGGCTATATATGTAGCATTATTTCAGTTTCCCTATTAAAAAGCAGAAATTGTTTTGTATATATTTTACCATATTAAAAAAAGCAAGAGTTTTTAGAGTTTATGACTATCATTAGAGATTAAAGGTGTTGATTATCATTTTCATGAGATTCTTAACAGCATGAAAATATTTCATAATTATAGAATGGCAATCACTTAAATGCCAAAAACATTGCTATAATTTTCATTGATTTTGTTTACATATTTCTTGAAACTTTCAAGAATAGGCTTTCAAAGAGATTTTACAAATTCTGTTCTTCAAAGTGAATTTGACTCCAGTTTGTTCTAGCTCTAAGTTCTCTAAGTCTGTAGCTTTCTTTTTTTATTCTTAAAATATTTTTTCTGAGCTTTGTTCAGGTAACCCAGTTTTCAACTTAATTTCTGTTGATATTTTTCAAAAAGATCATTTCTCTCAGTTATTTCTCATAGTTGATGGTCAATGGCTTTGGTAATATACTAGTCAGGAAACCAGAGTAGTAGAAATCTGGACATTTTCACATTTGTCTCTGCTTTTTGACTGGTCTCTGCTATTCTGGAAAGGTGGTTCTCTCCCTTCTCATGTTTGCTGTAGCCATTTTTTTTCTGTTCTTTCTCCGTGAAGTGGAGGTTAATCTGCCTTGGCTCCACGGTAGACTCTTGACTGCAGTATCTGGAGAGGAGAGGTAAACATGTGTGGCCAGAGACTCCCAGTTGTAAGAGAATGTTAGATAGTAGTGAAGATTGAGGTTGTTCAGTATCCAGAGTTTGTTTATCATAAGCCAGAGCTTCTCAAACTTGAGTGTGTGTCTGAATCACCTGGAGGACTCGTTAAAACACTGTTGGACCTCTCTCTGTTTCTGATGCTAAAAAATTCCCTGGTCCTCAGACTACTGGCCTGGCAGTTTGAGAACCACTGCCCTGAGTGATTTGTCCATTTTTGTTGTTTAAATGACCACTTCTGTTCCCTTAGTTATTTTTCAGTCATTTTCAGACTTGAAATTGCAAGGTGAAGGTGAGGAAGAATCATATCTGATTACAGAAGATTTTTAAGAGGTTCTTCGTAGTCTAACTTAAGAGCTCTTTGTATCTTCTTCCCCATATGTTATTCATTCAGGCATTATAAGACTCTCCATGTATTGAATGAAAATTTTAACTTTCAAAGCAGACATTTTAAGTTCTGCAGATGGAATAAACATTTTTTAGGAATGTATTTTAATGTTAAATTGTGATGACTTTTTGCAAAAATTAAAGCTTTATTGTGCATCCAGAGAAATAATAGCATTCAGCATGTTTGATATATTGGCTATTAAAAAATCAGGCAAAAGGAAATAGAGTTGACAGCCTGGTGAATAAGATGATGGCCACTTTGAATAATTATTGCAAACCATTCTGTTTGATCCTTTTTTTTTTAACCTTAGTGCCTTTGTTTTGTTGAATCATCCAGGTGGTTGTTCTGTATTAGAGTCCCATTTCATTTGGGCTATATTGGCATATCTGAATCAAGTCAACATGCAGTTACTTAGATGTAGCTCTTTGTAAAATAAGGGATAGTTGAATTATAATTTAACTTAGTAGTATGCAGAGAATTATTGACCAGGAACAAGATTTTGCTTCAGATATGGTCTACGTGAAGTATTAAGACAAATGCAATAACTCCTCGGGAGGCATCAGCTAAAGATGTCAGTGACTTGTTACTTTAAAGTTGTAATGTGATACTGTGCATCATAGTATGTCTATCTGAGTAACTTCTTAATGCATTTCCTTAAAAGCTGACATTTATTGAGTTCTTCTGGGTGATGGTACTGCTCTTACAACTATCACATTTCATCTTCACAGTAACTATGTAAAGTATATATCTGTATCCCCCCATTTTATGGATGAGAAAACTAAGACAAAAGTTAAATTACTTCCCCAAGGACACAAGGCTTATAACTGTAGAAGGAGATTCTGGTCCAAGCAGATAGATTCTACAGCCTGTTCTCTTATCTGCTACTCTAGAATGTACTTGTTGAAAAATTAATTTTTGATCGTTAGTGTTATAAACTTTTATGCTATCACTTTTTCCCACTTAAAAAATATATATAGTAGTTTTAGTTTGTTCTCCAGCTTTTTTGAGGTGTAATTAACAAATAAAATTTGTGTATATTTAAGGGTAAAATGTAATGGTTTTGATATTGGTAGCAAATAAAACAATTACCAAAATCAAGCTGATGAACATATCCATCCCCTCATATCGTTATTGTTCTTTTGTGATGAGAAAACTTAAGATCTATTCTTTTAGCATATATCAAGTATACAGTATATAGTATTATTAACCATAGTCACCATAGTACATTAGATCTTCAGAACTTATTTATCCTGTGCAACTGAAAGTTTGTATCCCTTAACTAGCATCTCATTTCTCCTATCTGCCCACCCCTGCAACCACTGTTCTACTCTCTGCATTTGAGTTTTACTTTTTTTAGATTCCATATATAAGTGAGAGCATGCGGTATTTGTTTACTTTTCCCCACTTTTATATTGAAAATCTCCACAGTTAAATATGTTTATTAAATTTGTAAAATAATAGTGTTGCATGCACACTTGTATATAGTTATGCCTATATGTACTTTTATTGTAATGGGAAGTAAAAAGTCTGTATGATTTGTTAGGGTGATGAAGCTGAAATCTGGTGTATCTTATGTAGTGTCCTTAGAAATGGCAGGGAAATAATCTATAAGAGTTTATTTGTAACCTTTACAATTACTTTAGCTTAGAATGAGAAATCTTTAGGATAGGTATTTAAGAATAAGTACAACCCTGCATTTGACTGTATTTTATTGAATCATAAAGTATACAAATATTCCAAACTATTACAAAGTATGAAGTATAAACCATTCAATTCTATTATATATAAAAGTATATAATTATATAATATAGTATAAAGTATAAAATGGAAAAGTAATGCATCTTACCATCAATATAAAACATACACAGTAAAGCAAGAAACATTGGCACCAAGTCCTGCCATCTTAATTACCTTGGGTTAAAGAGAAAAGAATATGTAAATAAAATTTTTTTTTTATTTTGGTATCATTAATGTACAATCACTTGAACAACATTATGGTTATTAGACCCCCTATTATCAAGTCCCCCCCCAATACCCAATTACAGTCACTGTCCATCAGCGTAGTAAGATGCTATAGAATCACTACTTGTCTTCTCTGTAAATACTGCTTTTCCCATGTCCCCCGCCCACCACGGCTACATTATGTGTGCTAATGGTAATGCCCCTTTTCCCCCCCTTATCCGTCCCTTCCTGCGCATCCTCCCCAGTCCCTTTCCCTTTGGTAACTGTTAGTCGATTCGTGGGCTCTGTGAGTCTGCTGCTGTTTTGTTCCTTCAGGTTTTTCTTTGTTCTTAAACTCCACAGATGAGTGAAATCATTTGATACTTGTCTTTCTCCACCTGGCTTACTTCACTGAGCATAATACCCTCTAGCTCCATCCATGTTGTTGCAAATGTCTGGATTTGTTTTCTTCTTATGGCTGAATAATATTCCATTGTGTATATGTACCACATCTTCCTTATCCATTCATCTACTGATGGACACTTAGGTTGCTTCCATTTCTTGGCTATTGTAAATAGTGCTGCTATAAACATAGGGGTGCATATGTCTTTTTCAAACTCAGCTGCTGCATTCTTAGGGTAACCATTCCTACGAGTGGAATTCCTGAGTCAAATGGTATTTCTAATTTGAGTTTTTTGAGGAACCTCCATACTGCTTTCCATAATGGTTGAACTAGTCTACATTCCCACCAGCAGTGTAGGAGGGTTCCCCTTTCTCACATCCTTGCCAACATTTGTTGTTGTTTGTCTTTTGGATGGCGGCCATCCTAACTGGTGTGAGGTGATATCTCATTGTGGTTTTAATCTGCATTTCTCTGATGATTAGCGATGTGGAGCATCTTTTCACTTGCCTGTTGGCCATCTGAATTTCTTCTTTGGAGATGTGTCTGTTCAGATCCTCTGCCCATTTTTTAATTGGATTATTGGCTTTTTGTTTGTTGAGGTGTGTGAGCTCTTCATATAAGTTGGATGTCAACCGTTTATCAGATATGTCATTTATGAATATATTCTCCCATACTGTATAATGTCTTTTTGTTCTACTGATGGTGTCCTTTGCTGTACAGAAGCTTTTCAGCTTGATATCCCACTTGTTCATTTTTGCTTTTGTTTCCCTTGCCCAGGGAGATATGTTCATGAAGAAGTTGCTCATGTTTATGTCCAAGAGACTTTTGCCTATGTTTTATCTAAGAGGTTTATGGTTTTATGACTTACATTCAGGTCTTTGATCCATTTTGAGTTTACTTTTGTGTTTGGGGTTAGAAAGTAATCCAGTTTCATTCTCTTACATGTAGCTGTCCAGTTTTGCCAACACCAGCTGTTGAAGAGGCTGTCATTTCCCCATTGTATGTCCATGGCTCCTTTATCATATGTTAATTGACCATATATACTTGGGTTAATATCTGGACTCTCTATTCTGTTCCACTGGTCTATGGGTCTGTTCTTGTGCCAGTACCAAATTGTCTTGATTACTGTGGCTTTGTAGTAGAGCTTGAAGCTTTATTCTTCCTTCTCAGGATTGCTTTGGCTATTCGGGGTCTTTTGTCATTCCATATGAATTTTAGAACTATTTGCTCTAGTTCATTAAAGAATGCTGTTGGTATTTTGATAGGGATTGCATTGAATCTGTAGATTGCTTTAGGCAGGATAGCCATTTTGACAATATTAATTCTTCCAGCCAAGAGCATGGGATGGATTTCTATTTATTAGTGTCCTCTTTAATTTCTCTTAACAATGTCTTGTAGTTTTTAGGGTATAGGTCTTTCACTTCCTTCATTAGGTTTATTCCTAGGTATTTTATTCTTTTTGATGCAATTGTGAATGGAATTGTTTTCCTCGTTTCTCTTTCTGCAAGGTAACCGTTAGTCTCTAGGAATGCCACAGATTTCTGTGTATTAAATTTGTATGCTGCAACATTGCTGAATTCAGATATTAGATCTAGTAGTTTTGAAGTGGATTCTTTAGGGTTTTTTATGTACAGTATCATGTCATCTGCAAACAGGGACAGTTTGACTTCTTTCTTGCCAATCTGGATACCTTTTATTTCTTTTTGTTGTCTGATTGCCGTGGCTAGGACCTCCAGAACTATGTTGAATAAAAGTGGAGACAGTGGGCATCCTTGTCTGTTCCCGATTTTAAAGGAAGAGCTTTCAGCTTCTGGCTGTTAAGTATAATGTTGGCTGTGGGTTTGTCATACATGGACTTTATTATGTTGAGGTACTTGCCCTCTATACCCATTTTCTTGAGAGTTTTTATCATGAATGGATGTTGAATTTTGTCGAATGCTTTAGGCATCTATGGAGATGATCGTGTGGATTTTCTCCTTCTTTTTTTTGATGTAGTGGATAATGTCGATGGATTTTTGAATGTTGTACCATCCTTGCATCCCTGGGATGAACTCACTTGATGATGATGGATGATCTTTTTGATGTATTTTTGAATCCAGTTTGCTAATATTTTGTTGAGTATTTTTGCATCTATATTCAGGAATATTCATCTGTAATTTTCTTTTTTTGTGGTGTCTTTGCCTTATTTTGGTATAGAGTGTTGTTTGTCTCATAGAATGAGTTTGGGAGTATTCCCTCCTCTTCTACTTTTTGGAAAACTTTAAGGAGGATGGGTATTAGGTCTTCACTAAATGTTTGATAAAATTCAGCAGTGAAACCATCTGGTCCAGTGGTTTTGTTCTTAGGTAGTTTTTTTGATTACCAGTTTAATTTCTTTGCTGGTAATTGGTCTATTCAGATTTTCTTTTTTCTTCCTGGGTCAGCCTTAGAAGGTTGTATTTTTCTAGAAAGTTGTCCATTTCTTCTAGGTGATCCAGTTTGTTAGCATATAATTTTTCATAGTATTCTCTCATAATTCTTTGTATTTCTGTGGTGTCCGTAGTGATTTTTCCTTTCTTATTTCTGATTCTTTTTATGTGTGTAGACTCTCCTTTTTTCTGATAAGTCTGGCTAGGGATTTATCTATTTTTTTTATTTTCTCGAAGAACCATCTCCTGCTTTCATTGATTCTTTGTATTGTTTTATTCTTCTCAATTTTATTTCCGCTCTAATCTTTATTATGTCCCTCCTTCTACTGACTTTGGGCCTCATTTGTTCTCTTTTTCTAGTTTCATTAGTTGTGAGTTTAGACTGTTCATTTGGGATTGTTCTTTCCTGAGGTAGGCCTGTATTGCAACATATTTCCCTCTTAGCATCGTCTTTGCTGCATCGCACAGATTTTGTGATGTTGAATTATTGTTGTCATTTGTCTCCATATATTGCTTGATATCTGTTTTTATCTGGTCATTGATCCATTGATTATTTAGGAGCATGTTATTAAGCTTCCATGTGTTTGTGGGCTTTTTTGTTTTCTTTGTGTAATTTATTTCTAATTTCATACCTTTGTGATCTGAGAAGCTGGTTGGTACAATTTCAATCTTTTTGAATTTACTGAGGTTCTTTTTGTGGCCTAGTATATGATCTATTCTTGAAAATGTTCCATGTGCACTTGAGAAGAATGTGTATCCTGTTGCTTTTGGATGGAGTGTTCTTTAGATGTCAGTTAGGTCCATCTGTTCTAATATGTTGTTCAGTGCCTCTGTCTCTTTACTTATTTTCTGTCTGGTTGATCTGTCCTTTGGAGTGAATGGTGTGTTGAAGTCTCCTAAAATGAATGCATTGCATTCTCTTTCCGCCTTTAATTCTGTTAGTATTTGTTTCACATATGTAGGTGATCCTGTGTTGGGTGCATAGATATTTATAATAGTTATATCCTCTTGTTGGACTGGCCCTTTTATCTTTATATAATGTCCTTCTTTGTCTCTTGGGACTTTCTTTGTTTTGAAGTGTATTTTGTCTGATACAAGTACTGCAACTCCTGCTTTTTTCCACTTTTAGTTGCATGAAATATCTTTTTCCATCCCTTTACTTTCAGTCTGTGTATGTCTTTGGGTTTGAAGTGAGTCTTTTGTAGGCAGCATATAGATTGGTCTTGTTTTTTATCCATTCAGTAACTCTATGTCTTTTGATTTGTGCAGTCAGACCATTTACATGTAGGGTGATTATCGATAGGTATGTACTTATTGGCATTGCAGGCTTTAGATTCATGGTTACCAAAGGTTCAAGGGTAATTCCCTTACTATCTAACAGTCTAACTTAACTCACTTTGTATGCTATTACAAACACAACCTAAAGGTTCTTTTTTTGTTTTTTTTTTCTCCTTTTTTTTCCCTCCTCCATTCTTTATATGTTATGAATTATATTCTGTACTCTTTGTCTATCCCTTGGGTGACATCTGTTTAGCCTTAAGAATACTTTCATATATAGGAGTCCCTCCAAAATGCACTGTGGAGGTGGTTTCTGGGAGGTAAATTCTCTCAGCTTTTGCTTTCCTGAAAATTGTTTAATCTGTCCTTCAAATTTAAATGATAACCTTGCTGGGTAGAGTATTCTTGGTTCAAGGCCTTTCTGCTTCATTGCATTAAATATATCATGCCACTTCCTACTGGCCTGTAATGTTTCTGTTGAGAAGTCTGATGGTCGCCTGTTGGGTTTTCCTTTGTATATGATCTTTTTTCTCTCTCTAGCTGCTTTTGAATGTCTGTCTTTATCCTTGATCTTTGCTATTTTAATTATTATATGTCTTGATGTTGTCTTCTTTGGATCCCTTGTGTTGAGAGATCTGTGCACCTCCATGGCCTGAGAGACTATCTCCTTCCCCAGATTGGGGAAGTTTTCAGCAATTAATCTCCTCAGTGACACTTTATATCTCTTTTTCTCTCTGTTCTTCTTCTCTTATCCCTATAATGCAAATATTTTTCCATTTGGATTGGTTACAGAGTTCTCTCAATATTCTTTCATTCTTAGAGATTCTTTTCTCTCTTTGTTCATCAGCTTCTTTGTATTCCTCTTTTATAATTTCTATTCCATTTCCATCTCTTCTACCACATCTAATCTGCTTTTAAATCCCTCCAGTGTATATTTCATTTCAGAATTGGAATTTCTTAATGATTGAATCTCTGACTTAAATTCGTTCTTGAATTTTTGAATATTTTTCTGTACCTCCATAAGTATGCTTACAGTTTTTATTTTGAACTCTACTGCATGGAAGATTGGTGAGTTCAGTTTCATTTGGCCCTTTTTCTGGGGTTTGTGAGATTTTGGTGTGAACCGTGTTCTTTTGACGTTTCATATTTCTGTGTGTTGCCCACTAGTGCACAGAAACTCCCGTCTCTGGAGCTGCTCAGCCCCTAGCCTGAGGTTGTGGGTCATAAGGGCCGGGAGCTGGTGCCCTGGGGGAGGAAACATCTGTTTCCTGATTCCCGTTTGCGGTGCCTGTCTCCAGTGTCTGAGCCTGTGGGCCAAGCATGCACGTGTAAGCCTCTGTGCTTTGTGTCTCTAGCTGTTGTAGGTTGTGCCTTCCTCTCGGTGGCCTGATGCCAGCATAGTCACTGCCAGTTTGTGAACCAGTGCCCGCAGGCTAGGGGAAGGTGCAGCAGGCTGTGTGTCACAGTGGGGGGCCTTGGAGCTAAGTCAGCAGGCCAGGGTATGGAGCACCTCAAATTCCTCAAAAGTTCCCAACCAGCTGCGCAGAGCATGCCCAGACAACCTTGCCCAGCTCTCCCTTCTCCCGTGTAGCAAGCTCTGTGGAAACCCTGCCCCTTCAGCAGCCCTCTCGCTGCTAGGAAGCCTCTCAGACAGCCCACCCCTCCTTTGACACAGAGCAGCCAGATGTAGACGCCCCCCTGCCCAAACGGTCAGAATGTCGGTCTCCCAAGCACTCTGCCCGTCTGACCTCCCCAACGTCCAGAGCAGTACACAACATAGGCTTCTGCTCACAAAGCAGATCTCCAGGGCTAGGCGGTCAGCTGTTCCAAGCTTCCACTGTCTCCCCGCTGTGTTTCTCTTCCTCCCACCCGTGAGCTGGGGTGGGGGAAGGGCCTGGGAACCGCCGGATTAAGGCTTTCATACGTTACCCTGTTTCGTGAGGTCTGCTCTGTTCATGAGGACTGTATGCAGTCCGTTTCAGCCTTCTTCTTGTTGCTGGTTTAGGGTTAGTTGTATTACTTAACTATATTTTTGTACTATTTGTGGTTTTGGGAGGAGTTCTCCATGTAACCGCTCATCAGCCATCTTGATTCTCCCAAGAATCTGTAAATTTTAAGGTTATATAAAACCCGATGACCTGATGAGCTCACAGGAGTTCAAGTAGAGAAAAGTGGCTCAAAAAATCACAGGGTCCCTAATGACATTGGCGGGCTGAATCTGTGCTATTGCATAGGTGCCATGTCACATTGTTTTGGAGAATAATATCTTTCATTACATTATATTTAGGTCATTAGCATAAATGTTACCAGTTTTATACTTGTGTTTGTGGGTATTTTGTAAATTGGTTTTCATTTTATAGTTAAAACCTAAAACTATTAGCATATGAAGTTAATATTTAGATTTTTGTGAACATATTTAAATACAGTAAAGTAAAATAATTATGTCAGCATTTTATTTGACCTTTAAAAGGATTCCGAACAACCGTATTTGGAAAACTCTGGGTGTAAGTTTTCAGGTGTTATTTAATATGTCCCTGATAATTTATGATCATATGACAGAAAGAGAAAAAATACAGGATTAAGATTTGGCTGGTTTAATTTCAGATAATCTTGACACAGAGTTTTGCAGCCCCACCAAGGATATGGGAGTTATTATTTTTTAAATTACTGATCTCTTCCAAGTTTCACTTCTTGTAAGAGGTTGGGTTGGAAGGAGGATCGCCAAGTAATGGGATTTTCCTGGGTGAAGACAGAAGCCTAAATTTGCTGCTCCAGGTTTTTCATTTTGTGGATGTCCTTAACCAGTTGAATAGTTTTCGCTTTGGAACTGTTATGAATTTTTACATGAATTTTCCAAATTTCTCAAAGATAGAACCGTGGAACTTTGTACCATCAGTATTATATAACTTGCAAGTAGTTTATTATCAATTTCAGATTCTAAGTCAAACAGCACCTCTGGTTGAGCAAGTCAAGTAGTCTTTGTATCTCATAATTGTGTCTTTTTTTTGTATCTCACAATTTTATCTTTATATATATTTTTAGTAGTAAGTTGTATTATCTGGACAAATACATTTGTGGCTCAGACTTTTTAAAACCAATAAGCAAGTCCACTTTTGGCCCTAAATGGCTTCCAGCTTTTTCACCTCTTGTTCTGGTTTTAGTCATTTAATTCTCATTAGCTGGGACACCTAAGAGATTTTCCTAACTACCTAAAATTAAACTGATAGCTGTCCTGCTTGGTTTTCTGAATATTTCTTCCATTGAGGTTTCTAGTAGAACGCTCTTTATGCCTGATGGGACACCTCATTACTCTGTGTTGGACCTCTCTATCCCATTGTTCACTTTGAAGACCACCCAGTGCCTCTTGCCTAACTCTTTAAATAGTGCACACTGTCTTCCTGATTGAATTTCTTTGCAGTTACAGAAGTTGGTCTTCACTTTTCAGGGAGATGATCTGGTGTCTGGTCCGTGCCTCCTCCTGTTGGCTCTTTCCAAGGCTGTTAACCATTGTGTACTGATTTTATTTTAGTTTACATATGGAATTTTGCAAAGGGCCTGTTGGTATGAACGTAGCCTGTTGCTGATTCTATACAAAGTCTGCTATGTTCATCTGCAATTCCTTTATCTCATTTGAGGCAGGTTCAATAGGCAGATCTCTGTCTTGTTTCTAATAGCAGTATTCAAGCAATATGAAAATGGGTGGCATTCTACTCTGTTTCTTGATAGCCCTTTGTATTTAACTTCACCCATTGATCCTATAGCTTTTCCAGTGGTCAGGTTGTTCTATTAAAATAATAAATGGCATTGATAAAATTGCTTATTCTATATTCATGTAAATAAAGTGTATTAGTTATAGCAGTAGATACTGTTAATTTCTAACTAATAATGCTATTAGGGATCTGGAAGTTAACTGGCATTAAACCTTTCTTTTCCTGGAAGGTAAGTTAGAGATATATATATATAACTTACATATATATAATATATGAAATTGTATTCATTGTAATAAATTGAGTGTGAACATGACTAAATTAAATTAACTTTAATATATTAGAAAGTATGGGTGTTCGTTGGAATAAAGCATATATAAAAACAATCTTTAATTTTTCAAGTTTTCTTACCTAAGTCCACCTTACAGTTTAACAGTTTATCTTTTGCTTGATATACCACAATTATCCAGCATTAGATTCTACCTTTAGGAATTATACTCTGAACTTCAAGAAGCCAAGTTAATAGTCATCATCATCATAATAATAGCAATAATAACAATCACCATAGATATGTGCTAAATAATAATAATAGCTCTAAGTAGTATATATTTATTTCTTTACTTGACCAGGGGGTCTCAAACTTTGGGATGCATTGCTTGGAGAGTTTGTTATAATACTGATTGATGGTCCGGGGTGGGTCCAGAATTTGCACCTCCAACAAGTTCCCCAGTAATTCTGATGCTGCTGGTCCAGGGCCACACTTTGAAAACAACTGCTGTAGACAAGGGCTTGACAGACTATGACCTTTGTTTGTGTGAGTGCAGTTTTCCTTGAACACAGCCCTACTCATCTGTATATATTGTCTATGGCTACATTCATGGCTACAGTGACATTGAGTATTTTTGATTTAGACCCTATGGCTTCCAAACCTGAAATCTTTATCTGGCCGTTTACAGGACAAGTTTGCTGACCTCAGCTGTAGATAGTCCTGTTGAAAGTAAGTATTTTTAATCACCATTTTATAGGTGAGAAAATGAAATCTGTAATTTTCTTAAAGACACAAGCTAGCAAGTAGTAGATCCATGATTGCACACCCCATGGAGTTTCTAAAACCCACTTTTATACATTTTTATTAATGGCCCCCAGATTTATTGATATAGCCCAGCCCTCTCCTCTTAAGCTCCAGCTTTTTTCAGTATGTAAGTACTTAACTTGATAGCTGCTCTTAAATAGGTAGCTACTGATGCCAGTAACTAAGAATTCTATTTGAGTTCTACTTTTCACTCCCCAGTTTTGATCCTTGTGGGAAATCACATTGATTCTGCCAGCAAAGCTTACTTTTAATGTGACCACATCTCTCCATCATTACTGCAATCATCTGGCATAACCCCCCTCATCTCTTCCTGGGGGTATTATACTCCAGCCAGCTCTTCTTCATACTCTTCTCCATCCTATCAGACCCTTCCACGGAGCAACAGGAGTGGTTCTTGTAAAAAAACACAGACCAGATTAGGTTTTACACTCATAATAATACTCAGGTTCTTCCTCACATGATTGAGTTAGTCTCTCCCTTCTCATCTTCGTTCCTCTCCCGCACACTCTGACATTTCAGTCACCCTTAAACAAGCCCAGCTCTAGTTCTGTAGTAGGGATTCATTCCAACAAATTGAAATTTAGTTAAGGATTGGTCTCTGGCCTTAGGGAACTTAAGTCCACTGGAGAGAGTTTAAAGTCTCCTGGTGAGGATATGCATATGTTCCTGTATTTGCTACCTTTAGTTATTAACTTCACCAAGTGTTGATTATATTGTTTGCAGGATATTAATTTTTGTTATGAATGCTATAATTTTAGAGACATACTCTTAATAATATTAAATGGGAGTATAAGGCAGGCATGTTTCAAATAAGTAAATTATGTAGTTTAAAAAAATATTTTGTAGACTAATTTGGGATGGACTTTTTCCCCATCAAACACAGCAAGGTTATAAAGCAGCCAACATGGGAACAGGCATCCCTCCATGGCCTTTTCTTTGAATATGTGAATCAAGCATTTGGGCATCTGGAAGATGATTAGGCAAGAGTGGTGTTGTGACTATATCCTTGCAATAACTGGTTTATTTTTCAGTGTCAATTTAGTTATTTAGATTTCTCAATGGAAATATGATCTCATTTGGAAGGCCATTTTGTTACACAATGCTTTGAATGGCTACTGTGAATTTTTACTCCTACATCTAAAATTGACCATTTCTTAGGCCCTGAATTTTAAACTTTATCTTAAAAAGTGCAGGGAAGGCCTAAGAGGTGTCTCACTTTTGTTTTTAATCAAAAAGGAAAATAAGTGAATGGAGAGGCCATCCACTAGGGTGAGACCAGAGATGAGAAAGAGAAAAACTTAAGGCTCATGTCCATAGAGAACTGTTGGTCAATAAAAAGATACAGGGTTTGTAGTTTGGATTTCTTTATTTGCTTAAACAGAATGCCCTTGTGACAGAGCAATTACTTCCTTTGTATTCAGTTTATCTGATGTTTATAACAAGTGCCATTGATAGGTTAATTATATTTTCAGTGGTTGCTGTGGCGTGAACGAAGCTACAAGAAAGACGGTATTTATACTCTGTATTCCCTTGGATTGGGGCTCTCCTTTAAAGAAAACAACACAAGGAAAGATGATTTTATTCTTCCAGAAAAAATTACAAAGTGCCATGATCATTTGCCTTTAGATATATAGTCCCTGTGCCTCTTCCTCTTCCTCGTCAAAAAAGGGCATTTTCTCCCCATTCATTCATTACTTGGCAGTCATAATCTACCTACCTATAAGCTTTACTCATTTCCCCATTTTCTTCAGCATTTCATCCCTCTCATGGAGTAGGGATTAGTAGGATTGCATGGAGTAGGAGCAGGAGATACCATTTTGCTGCATTAATGAAGCAGTGTATGTTTTCTAAACAAGCTTCTCTGTTTTGTCATCCACCTTTATTAGGGGTTGAAATGATCCCTTACAACCTGCTTTCCATCAGTAAGCTTGGTTCGAATTCACTGATACTGCTAATGGTACATTGTTTGAAACAGGAAATTTAGCTGTTATTTAAGGCAAAAGTACATATGTAAAAAGTTTCATAACATAATTGCCCATACCAAGGTGGGGTTTTCTTTACTCCCAGTCACTTTTATGGAGGGACAAGCAGTAATGTCCATATTGATTATGAGAGTTGATATTTGTTCGTATTGGGTTTGAGTCATAATACATGACTCTGTTTACTTAGGAACCAGTCAGGTTAATAGCTTTTGTGTACATGTGATTGTACCAATTAACAGTTTCCCTGGAAACCTTGTTTGCTGTCATTTTTCTTCTGAGAGCAAAATTAATTCTGGACATTGACAGTGGGAACCAACATATGTATACCCTGTAATTTTTTCTTAGCTGCTTATATTTTCCAGACGATTTATTTTTAAAAGTCATACTGCCACTATGAAAGAGAATTACAGCAAACACTTTGTGTTTACTTAGATCTCTGTAAATCAAATGGAGACTTTGAACTGATTAGTTTACTAAAAATTGTTGATTTAAAAAATATTTGTTAAATTTCCTCAGTGTCCAATACTGTGAAGGGCTTTGAATATGTCTTCAGTTTTTGATGCTTATTCACAATGAACAAAATGTTCATTTGTCCAAGGCAGATAGGTAAATGCAGGAAAAACCTGTCCTTAACTCATCAGTCTCTGTTTTAAACATGTTCAGACATGATCTGTCTCAAAAGAAGTGACTGACTCCTGCTTGAGTCTTCATTTGCTGTTTGGAAAGGAAAAAAGACCACTTATTATTGCCTATGCAGGTGTAACCATGTGGAGTAGAGATAAAACACCTTCAGCTAGAGAAGCCAGACTGGATGCAGAAAACTGAAGCTCTGGATCCTGCTCTTCCATAATTAATTATAGAACATGAACAGTCTGTTAATCTGGCTCATGGTTCTTCTGGTTGTTTCTTTGTTCATCACCTCATTCATTCATTCCCTCTTTCCTTAAACCCTCTATTCCTTTGTTCAATTGCAGCATGTACTGAGTGTTTCCTGTTTGCCTGGTATTTTGTGGGAGACTTATATGGAGGGGTGTGTAAAACAAATGCATTCCCTGCCTCAGGTATCATAGTGTTTTGTGGAAGATAGAGACAAAACAAGGACAAAAGCAGAGTGTAGTAGCTGAGTGCCTTGTCTTGGAGACTGATTCCTGGGACTCAGAGCTCCACCACTTGTGGGCTCCACAGCCCTGGGCAAGTTCCTGCCCCTCTCTCTACCTTGATCTCCTTGCCTGTCATATGGGGATGATCATGTTGTTATGGGAATTCAGTGAATCCATTCATATAATGTGTTTAGAACAGTACCATATAATAAATACTGTATAAATGGTAGCTACATACCCAGAAATATCCAATTTCAAAGTGTGATAAGGGCCATGAGGGTGAAGAATGTGGTGCTGCGAGAGAATAAAGAAAGGAAATGTATCGTACATTGGAAAAACGGCATCTGAACTCTGACAGGAACCAGCCTGATTACCACCTTCCTGCAGACCTTTTCAGTTTATGTGAGTTGAGTTTTTTGCTACTTATAGCCAAAAGCAAGAGATGAGTCAGGAGAGGCCTCTTGAGGAGATGACAATTAAGGATGACTCATTCACTCATTCCCAAGTTTGCTGACTTTTTACGAATGGTGGGGTTGATAGCATTCACAGACATGAGGAAGGCTGTTGGAAGAGCTGGGGAGAAACAGGTTTTCAGGGCCAAATCAAGAGTTCTCATTGGTAAAATGAGAGGGCTGGGCGTTAGTGGTGACTTGGACACTTTTTCTGACCGAAGATACCTGAGAGAGATGACCTCTTCTATCAGTAATGAAGATTTGTAGAGCATTGGCAACCATCTTCAACACTGGGACCGATGAAATCACAAACTTCGTTGTGGTGGAGGAGTGGGATTACAGGGGCATTTTTCAACCCGATTGCATGAAAGCACCTCATGGGGAGTTTAAGAAAAATCTAGATGTCTATGAGGCTCTTGTGCCCCTCCCTAGATTGGTTGAATCAGTATCTCCAGGGTGAGACCTGGAAATCTATTTAAAAACTGGTAACTGGAATACAGCCAGCTTGGCACTTGTATGCAGCCTGGATTTTGAGAACCTCTGCATTAGGAGATGAAAGGCTCCTTGCTATACAGGGCTTTTGATTACAATTACAGGAACGAATTTCAGTTAAGGTCAGGAAACAGCCTGAACCATAGGAATAGCCACTGCACAGTCTTGTTAAAACGCCTCAGCTGCCATCATGACACTACTGCTTTTTGACACCAAATAAATTGTTGTGACATGTTTTCTCTCTGCAGTGATAGACAAAACAGGCATATTGGCAATGTCATGAGTGTATTAAACAGTTCCCAAATGCTTAGGTGTTTGATTTCTGGTTATTAGAACATGTGTTACTTAAACAGCAGTTAAAATATCACCTTACGTATCAGTAGCTGGCAAATTCTATCAGCTACTAGATCAGCCTCTAATCATAGGTTATGTTTTATTGTCATTGCATGGACTTTCCTACCTGTGCTTTGCCGAAGCTATGAGATAATAGCAGAAATGACATCTGTTGCCAGATAGTGAGAAAAGGGTCTTGAAGAAGAAATGAGTCAAGGACACCCTGGAGTGTAATGAGGGGCAGAGTCCTAAGCAGTGAGGAAGTGACATGTCTGATGGGGTGAGCCTAGAAGCGTACTGGCTCCAAGGCTGAGATAGGGCACCAGAATAATGAGATCCTCTGCAGGAAGCAATTGCTCTAATTAATGTAATTAAGGCTTTATTTATGGTCATTTGGGGCACAGTGGCAGCCAGGCAATTTGCCTTAGGTGGTCGTGATTCTCTCAGCTTTGGAAAATGATGCTCCGGGCATTCGGGGAGAAAATTAGCTCTGCTTTGCCACTTCTTCGCCCCACCACTCCCTTCCAAACTCAACCCTCATAGGTTTTTGAGCAGTGGAAGAGTATTTAGTCCTGGAAGGAGGCAACAGAATTCTTCTACCAAGGAAGAGAGAGGTTTCTGAGTTGACTTCCCCAGAAAGAAGGCAAGATGGAAATGTAACATTCTTCTCTTTGCTTACTTATTTTTGAGGTAATACACACTTTGGTAGCTATCTTCCCTGTCATATTGAGCTTTAGAACATTGGGTGCATTTGTGTTTGTTCTTCTGGCTCAAGCTGCTATCCATAATTGAACTGGCTTTTATATTTAAACATTAGTTCACCTGAGAAAAACAAAAAGAATAATGGTGTCATTTAAAGATTTTTAGAGGGCTATTTTTTGGTTATGTGTTAGGCAGTGGAAGCCAATCTTGTACTTGTCAGTGTTTTAATTTCCTTGTCACTGTCACTGTTAATCAGCTCCACATGGCCATGAGCAAATATTGGTGGAGCCTAACCAAGTGTAAGATTAACAAGTTAGCAACCAGGAAAGAGAGGTTTAAGTGATTTCTACAGGAACAGGTAAACAGTGGGAGTAGCCTAAGCTCGTGTTAATTACGGGGGAAGCTGTTGAGAGAAGTATATTTGCTGGGGCATATTCCCTCACATGAGATCTGTTCTTAGTCTCCAAGAGTGGAAAAGTTTTAGGGCCTGGTCCTAGAGTTTAAAGAAAGATCACAGATAACTAACACTTAAGGTTTTTGTTCTTTAATGAAATGTCAACCTTAATCTATCTGAAATTTTTGAAGGTCAGTACACCTAGCCAGATGTAGGAAAAGAAGAACTCAGTGATTAGGAAATTTTAATGCCAGTGATTTTTTTGCCATTCATGAATTTCTGTAAAGAATGTGACATTTATGAATTTAATCAAGTTAAACTTTTCTTTACATAGCATCATGCTGATTTCCAAGTTGCTCCGTAAAGTAATCATGCCCCTTTGAAAGAACATCTTGGTAGAGCTGGAAGGTTTATAGCACCTGGTTATTTTTTGAAGCTGTAATATTAAAGAAATGTATAGCTCCATTCTATGTGGAAATGTGGGCCTCACAGTGTATGGTACTTGAAATCCACATATAGCCTTTCAGTTGGAGTCTTTTCTGGAATGTGGTGAGGCACAAATAAACATAATCTTTAAGCCTTTTTTTTAAGCCATAACTTGCATTTCTTTTATGCCATTATATATTGTAGACTATAAGAGGTATGAGAATGTTTTAAAAAAGTGATAAACTGAATAGGAGTCCCTGATGGCTTTGCTGTTTACTTCAGTGGTCTAAACAATCAGTTGCCCCCAAATAAACCACAGAATTTTGGATGTAAGCTAGTGTATCTTTTGTAAGCTAGTGGCTTAAGTAATCACCATGGTATTGAAGATTATGATGAATAATCAGGTGGACTATTCATGAAACACACTATGAATGGGTTCAGCTTCCTCTTGTATAATGCTGGTGTCCAGTCTGTAACACTCTGCAGTCCCCGATGGGGTAGATTTGGCTGAACCATTTACTTGGGTCTTTGTTTCTCTCACTTTTATCCCCAGCGCAGTCACTCAGAGAGTGCCCATCCTCTTTAGCCGGCTTCAGTTCTGCCCCTTCTCCCTTCCCTTACCCCACGCTCCTGCTCTGTCCTCCAGCTTCTTTGAGCTTCTTACCATTCCCCGGGTCCACCTGGCTTTTCACATCTTTATGCTCACACACTAGTCTTTTTGTTGCCAGTGTCTTCTTACCCACTATTCTGGTGGTGTGGGCTTCTAATATTCACAAATGCCCCTCAAAAGTCACTTCCTTTTCCATAAAATCTTCTCTCTTAAACCACCCCACCCCCTTTGAAAGTTGCTTCTTCCTCAGTGCTCCCTTGCTCCTTACTTACAGCTTTCTTGGGGCTGTTGTCTAGTATTCTTATTGTTTATTTGCAAACCCCACTCCACTACTAGTTTGTAAACTCATTGAAAGTGGGAACAGTGTCATTTTTGTATCTTTAGAGTCTAAATGATGACTAATATGTTCTGGGCCTTACATGCTTTGTCAAAGTCATTTTGATGAAGTGTATATTTTTTACTGTTCTTTTTGAGTGTTTGATCCTGACTGTGCAATGTATTCAGGGGTATACGAAATGTGCCATTGGACCTCAAACTTAAAATGTTTATATTGCAGTTGGAAGAGAAAAGACACAGGGAAAACAAAATAATTAAAGACAGGGAATGGTATTACCATTGTTTTAAGAAAAAGAACATGGAAAAAACTTTTTGGTCCTCAGTAGAGAAGTGAGTAAAAGTTGCTATATTTAAACAGAAGAAGAGAGGCCCAGGGCCGTGGATAGAGCATATGCATATATTTTGGAGGAGGGGAAAGCAGGAAAAAGCAGCGCCAGAGCAGAGACTGGCTGGGATTGGGAGAATTAGCAAATCATTTAATCTAAATCTCTTTCCCTCCTCTATATAAAGGAGGGATAATGTTAGTACCGATCTCACAAAATTATGAAAAAGAAGTGAGATACTTCATAGAAAGCATTTAACATAATGCCTGCAATAGAGGAAACATCACATCCTAGCAATTTATTATTGTTGTTACTGTAGCTCTTATTAAGCTGTAGTGGCCAGGTATAGAAACACACCTTTAGGAGGGAAGCATAGAAACTGAAGCCAAACAGTCAGTCAGAAATAACACTGGGAGAAAATAAGGGTAAGGAATCAGAAATCAGATTATCCAGAAGGAAATTGGTGATGAGCAGGTATCAGGTCAGTGAGATGGGCAGGGAAAGGTAGAGAACTTTGCAGAGCCACTGAGAAGTGAACACAAGGAGTTAGAGAAAAGAAAATGACCTTGAAGCCCAGCCAGTGCTTGCCCTAGGCTGGTAAAAAGATGATCTGCTTCCTGGTGGGAACAGAGCGCTCCTGGCATGTGACCAGCCCAGGGCCTGCTGGCGGGAGCAGGTGTGCAGAATGAGTTAGCTGGTAATGGGGGTGACTTCTGGAAAGTGAGAAATTGTCGTTGGGGCAGATTGTGAGAGGAGATAGAGTAGTGGTGGGGGTAAGTAGGGAAATGGTTGAGGCCAAAGAATGGCTGAACAGTTCATCTGAAACAGGATCGCGGTTTAATGTTACAACGTGGTGGTTTCTCCTTCCGCTGTTCTAGGTCTGAAAGCAGGTTGTGCAGTTCAGAGCTGGTGTCAGTACTGCAGGCCCCCAGGGGTCCACAGCACTTGCTTGGCTCATCTTTCTCGAAATATTAGACAACTCCTGTCCAGTGTCTCAGCTTTAGTAAACTTTTATTGTATTTTTTTTAAAGCACAAGCTTAAAAAAGAAAAAAGCCTTGTTTATTATGCTTAAGGAAATGTTGAAGATTTTCACCATGTAATTTGGCAAGAGATCTTCGACGTAAGGGGCCTACGTTGGCCATGGCTGTCTTAGAGTGTTGTTCACAGATTTGCCTGTTTATGGAAATCACCTGAGCTGCTTTATAGACAAGATGTATTTCTAGGCCTCATCCCAGACATACTGAATGTCTATGGAAAACACTTGGGAATTCTTGTTTATAAGCATCCCAGGCACCTTGGATAAATATTGCTGTGTCAAAGGAAAGACATTTAAATCCTTCTATCCTTGTAAGTCAAGGATTCCAGTATTCAGTTTCTAAGTCATGGTCTCATCGTGCTCTGATTCACACTTGGAGAACTGATAAGAGGTGTACTCTATTTTCCTAGTTAGACCAGGAGTTTAACTTTGGGCTCTCAACTGAGGGGGGTGGATTTTATCCCTTTCTTGACTGAGGGTTTCAGCCCAGGCAAGTTCTCTATGGGTTCAGTGAGACCAAGAAATGACAACAGACTCTTCTTGGGGTAAAAGGGTTTATACCCAGCTTTATTCTCCCACTGGTAGGTCGAGCATTAGAATCACATCTCCATCCAGCTGTCTGCAGGTCCCGAATCCACCTAGGTCTCTGCCTCCTCGCCAGCACTGGGCAGAGCTCTTTATATAGTGACTCAGTCAATAATAGCCTATTGCCCACAGGTGTGGAAGCATTAGGCCAATTTTATCATCAAGTAATTTAGGGTCAGGTGAGGGTCCTAGCCATAGGAATTTTCCCTACAACCCCCCAGGGACATTTGGCACTATCTGGAGACATTTTTGGTTGTCATCCTGGGCTGCAGGCACTATAGGCACCTGGTGGGTAAAGAGGCCAGGGCTAATGCTAAATATTTCACAGTGCACGCGGCGGTCTCCTACAAACACAGAACTGTCTGGCCCCAAATGTCAAGTGTCAAGGTTCAGAAACCCTGGTTAGTCCCTGAGGTCTGTCTGTATTAATTAGTAAATACTTAGTTAATTAGCTAAGTATTTACTTGAGGTAGAATATGTGTCCCATGGGACACCATCCATATTAAGATGCTGAAGGTCTCCAATACTCAGAGTTTGGTGGTGTCCCCTGCTCCAGTAGATACCCATTCTCTCTCCAGAAATCATGATTCTTATTTCTTTTACTGGAGATGAGTTTCGTTTGTACCTGAGCTTACTGTAAGTGGAATCACAAGTATGAACTCTTTTGTTCAAAATTACGCCTGGGAGATATAGTCCTGTAGTTGTCTGTAGCAAAAGCTTGTCTTTTATTATTGCTGTGATATGCATACCACAGTTCAGTGATCTGGTTTACTCTTGATGGACTTGTGTTGTTTTCAGTGTGGAGCTATTATAATGAAAACCCATGGGGACATCCTTCTATAAGGCTTTTGTTGGAAGTTCAGTGGTTTTTACATCTTATCCATTTTTGTGGGAGTGTAGTGTTATCATCTCATGGAGGTTTAAATTTGCATTTCCCAGATGACTAATGATGTGCAAAACACCTTATCAAATGATGTATTGGTCATTTGGATATTCTCTTCTTAAAAGTGCCTGTTCAAATCTTATCTTCTTCCCTTAAAAAAAATATTGTAACCTAACCAAGAAAGTGAAAGACCTATACTCTGAAAACTATAAAACACTCATAAGAGAAATTAAAGAAGATAACAATAAATGGAAACACATCCCATGCTCATGGATAGGAAGAATTAATATTGTCAAAATGGACATCCTACCTAAAGCATTCTACAGATTCAGTGCAATCCCTATCAAAATACCAACAGCATTCTTCAATGAACTAGAGCAAATAGTTCTGAAATTAATATGGAACCCCAAATAGCCAAAGCAATCCTGAGAAGGAAGAATAAAGCTTCAAGCTCTACTACAAAGCCACAGTAATCAAGACAATTTGGTACTGGCACAAGAACAGACCCATAGACCAATGGAACAGAATAGAGAGCCCAGATATAAACCCAAGCATATGTGGTTAATTAATATATGGTAAAGGAGCAATGGATATACAATGGAAAAATGAGAGCCTCTTCAACAACAGTTGTTGGCAAAACTGGACAGCTACATGCAAGAGAATGAAACTGGGTTATTGTCTAACCTCATACACAAAAGTAAACTCAAAATGGATCAAAGACCTGAATATAAGTCATGAAACTATAAAACTCTTAGAAGAAAATACAGGCAAAAATCTCTTAAATATAAACATGAGCAAATTTTTCCTCAATGCTTCTCCTTGGGCAAGGGAAACAAAATAAAAAATGAACAAATGGGACTACATCATGCTAAAAAGCTTCTGTACAGTGTAGGACACCATAAGCAGAACAAAAAGGCATCCTACAGTATGGGAGAATATATTTGTAAATAACATATCCAACAAGGGGTTAATATCCAAAATATATAAAGAACTCACATGCCTCAACACCCAAAAAGCAAATAACCCTATTAAAAAATGGGCAGAGGATATGAACAGACAGTTCTCCAAAGAAGAAATTCAGATGGCCAACAGGCACATGAAAAGATGCTGCGCATCGCTAATTATCCGGGAAATGCAAATTAAAACCACAATGAGATATCACCTCACACCAGTTAGGATGGCCAACATCCAAAAGACAAGCAACAATAAATGCTGGCGAGGATGCAGAGAAAGGGGAACCCTCCTACACTGCTGGTGGAAATGTAAACTAGTTCAACCATTGTGGAAAGCAATATGGAGGTTCCTCAAAAAACCAGAAATAGAAATACCATTTGACCCAGGAATTCCACTCCTAGGAATTTCCCCTAAGAATGCAGGAGCCCAGTTTGAAAAAGCATATGCAACCCTATGTTTATCACAGCACTATTTACAATAGTCAAGAAATGGAAGCAACCTAAGTGTCCATCAGTAGATGAAAGGATAAAGAATATGTGGTATATATACACAATGGAATATTATTCAGCCATAAGAAGAAAACAAATCCTATTATTTGCAACAACATGGATGGAGCTAGAGGGTATTATGCTCAGTGAAATAAGCCAGGCAGAGAAAGACAAGTATCAAATGATTTCACTCATCTGTGGAGTATAAGAATAAAGGAAAAACTGAAGGAACAAAACAGCAGCAGACTCACAGAACCCAAGAATGGACTAACAGTTGCCAAAGGGAAAGGAACTAGGGAGGGTGGGTGGGAAGGGGGGAGAAGGGGACTAAAGGGCATTATGATTAGCACACATAACATGGGGGGGGAGCACTGGGAAGTCAGTATAGCACAGAGAAGACAAGTAGTGATTCTATAGCATCTTACTACGCTGATGGAAAGTGACTGTAATGGGGTGTGTGGTGGGGACTTGACAGTGGAGGGAATCTAGAAACCACAGTGTTGCTCATTTGATTGTATATTAATGATACCAAAAAAAAAAAGATCGGGAACAAGACAAGGATGTCCACTCTCCCCACTTAAAAATAAAAGAAACTGGTTACTTGTCTTTTACTATTAATTTATAGGCAGTGTGTATATGTGTATATATATATATATATATATATATATATTAGATATGAGTCTTTTTCAGTTATACTGGAAATATAATTTTTTAAATGTTGCTTGCCTTTTCATTCTTTTCTATCTTTTGTGTAATAGCAGTTCTTACTTTTAATGAAATCCAATTTATCAATCTTCTGCTACAATTACTACTTTAACTTCCTATTAAAAAAAATTATTGCCTGTTGCAAACAGCTGAGGTCTTTTGATGCTCAGGCTTCTGTTAGCTCTGACCTTTGTAGTAAACCACATATTAATCAATTATGGCTTTTTTTTTCTTTTGGTGTAATTCAGTTAATTTGAGTTGGATACTCTATAATAAGTATATGAGTAGCAGGCTAATTTTATATTAGGCTAATATATATTAGATATGTGTATATATATATGTTACATATATATATACATTATGTATTAGAGAAGCCATTTTACTTGACAAGTTGGGATAGGCAGCTGGGGGAGTTAATGTTTCAGTTAAAGCAGAGGGTCAGAGAGGACATAGTTCTTAAACCTTTTAAGCCAATCATTTGCTAGTTTTTGGAGGTAGGTCCAGGTCAAGGATCCTTCTTTGCAAATGGGTGTGTTAGAGTGGAGTCTCTTTCATTTCTCAACTGAGTCACACTTCAAAGGTTTCTTTAAAGTGGAGTCAGAATGTAAAGACACTTGTGAATTGGTCAGAGCACAGTCATCCTATACTTTTACAATTTTTCTCATTTTTATTTATGGTGTTTTGTCTTTTCTTGATTTGACAACAGGTTTTTGTTTTAGTGACTCAGTCCTGTAAGACACATTTTTTTTTCATTTGGAACTCATTTTATCAGTTTACATCATATTCAGTTACATGAATATGATTATAACAGCTGTACAGTGAATACAAACAGGACTGTGGAAGAACACGATAGACATAGCATAGGATTCTAGTAGGGGGACAAATAAATTGCCGTGTATGGAGGGTGGGCCCCTAACTACTAGTGGCAATGTGCTGTGGGCATATGGGACACGCATGCTTTACAGAGGCAGTAGAAACCAGGGGTTAATTCATCAACTCATGCGTGGGAAGACTGAATAAGAAAGCTTTTCCATTTCTTACTAAATTACATAGTTTGAAAGACAGGATGGGAAAGAGGGAAAACCAGATATTTTGATCTTTTTTATTAGTTACATAGAAATGATCTCTATTTTCTTTAACTTCTTTAATCAGTTAAAAACTTCAATTCGGATTTTTCACCAATTCATATTTTCTGAAAAGAATCAGAAGTGGGTAAATAGTAGCCATGTCTTTAATTAGGGAAAACACTTGTAAGTTCATGTTTGCATTCCTCCTAGAGAGTACTTAATTATCAAATTTGTAATAGTAGCTTGGGATTAGTTAGGGGAATCTGACAACTATAAAAAGTTATATTTGAGTATGTTTTCAATATAATTATATTAAGTACTTTGCAGATAGTATTTCGAAAGCTACCTAAGTGTATATATGTATCTATGTCTTTAGATCAAATCATCATAAACCCTTGGGAAAAGGACTGGGGATTTGTTAGGTCTTGCTTGTCTGTATTTAGAGTCAGCCTTGCACTAACATGTCAAATTCTTCCCCATAAATTCATTTGAAAAGTAACTTGCCAATTTGAAGTTGCCTATTGCTTAATAAAGTCTAGCAGTCCTATATGTTTCCTGTAGAAGCTGAATAAATACAGCAGGTTAGAATATGTGTTTAATTTTGGAAGTAATAGTATTTTTTACTTAAAATCTTTTACTTAGAAGTTGGAAGCAACTTTTGTTTGCAGCTTTAATCTTATAAAAATTAAAAATATAACATCTGTGCTAACATTTGTATCAATTTTTTTTTAACTTGGAAAGAACCTTTTAAATATATGAGTAGATATAAGTAGATAGTTCAAGCTACATTTGGAATGGTAGACTGTATACTTTTTAAAAAAAATCACAATTGAGATTTATTTTTTGATGTGTTTTTAGAAATAATTGTATTTCATAAAATTTTCCTTTTATTTTCATGTTTGCTCTATTTATTGTTTACAATTCCAGGAACCAGGGTCTGCATATTTTCTTGTTCAGTATTATTAAATAAGAATCTTTTAAAAATAGAAAGTAGTTTTTCTCCCCATTGGGAATGTACAGATTATTATAATTACTATTGTTTTAAGAAAATTGAATATCTTGATTTAAATATGTCTGAGTGAACTCAGTTGCTTGGCAGTGTTTGGGAAGGAAAATATGAATCGGTGAAAAATCCAAATTTAAGTTTCACTTGTGTAATTCAATTACTGTGTTGAAAATAAAGGCTATTTATTATATATAAAATATATTGCTTGTTAGAGATCCTTAAGTAATTTGGATTTAAATAGCCTAGGAAACTTTGTAACTAGCTTCACTCTAAGTTCGCTTCTACATGATTGAGGAAACATGCGAACAAAACGTACTACCTAAAAAACTTACATTATGTATATAGTAATATAATATCAGATTTAATTAGTTCAGGAGCCATTTACTGTGACCGATTTGTGCCAGGTACATTGGAGATAGGAAGAAAAAATTTGCACAAGAAGACAAGAATTTGTGAGTTTGAAAACAATTTTCCTGAAATTTTTCTTATTTTTTGGCAGAGCAGCGTGAAATTTACTAATGCCAATATTTTTATAATTGTGATTTATGGGTTCATTAAACTTGTCTTTATTGAGCCTCATACCTTATATCATAGTTGTCATTCATTTCTTTTGCATTGTTTTCCTTCATTAATATGTATTGTCAGAATTCCCATCTTTCCTGTAGACAGACGTATACTTCATTTAATGTAATAGCAACATCCCTGAAAATAAGTGTGTATCAAATTTTAACATTGCCTATTCATTTACTTTATAATTTCAAAAAGGGGTGTCAAGTCCTTTAGTGTTAAGCCTTTCTATAGCATCTTTGATATTTCTTTAATTTTTATCAGATTATCTATGTTACAAGGTTTTTCCCCCAGGAATTTACAAATGGAAAGGATGAAATTGGTAACTTTACCCTTTTCTTACAAGTGTTCAGTGCTCTGCTTTACCTCCTGAAACATCATTATATGACAATACACAAAGTATTGCCAAACTAGGGAATCTCAAGTATCTGGAGTTTTTCTTGAGGCTTCCCATAGGCACGATTGATTGAATCACACTGGGAAAGTGCTATCACAATGCCCTGTCCTCTGATCTCGTGATTGATCTTTCTGGTGAGTCTTCTTATAACATAAACTGCCGAAGGGGCATGAGTCACCTCACTAGGATGAACTATCAAATATGAAATGTGGTCTTGGAGGCCTATCATGTATAGAAAGATACTTCTATCACTTGGTAAATTCCAAGAGTTTAGAAGCCAGCCAAATTCTTATTACAGACCCTTCTATTCCCCTTTATAGTATGTCTTCTTAAGTGCCTGCAAGACTGAAGTAGGTGTTAACTTCTTTAGCATATTTGAATCGCAGTGAGCAATCAAGAACTCTTGATTTAGAATGTCACTCTGCCACAAGTTATGTGACCTTGGGTAAATTCAGAATGTCACTCTGCCACTAGTTATGTGGCCTTTGGCCTTATTTGAGCCTCAGTTTTCTTGTCTGTATAGTGGAGCTAATAGAACCTACTAATTAGAGAAAAAGTAAGGTGTGTTACAGAGTACACATAAAAGGTGCTTTATGAAATTATAACCATTGTTATGTGCACATTTGCACTGTAATTGAAAGCTATATTTAAGAAGCAGTAGATAATTTTTTTCCTGCTATGTATAAGCATACAGCCAGGACTGTCTTTGTCCAACGTGACTCCTATTTGTAACATATATACTAAATATACATTATAATATATTTTGTTATATTAAATGTATATTAATATTTACTCAAAATATATTTTATATTATAATATGCTTATGATATAGAAAATGCATAAATATATTATGATTATGAACATAACAGAAATATATATTACATTCAATGCATACATAAAAAGATTATATTATATATTGAAAGGAGTGTTTGGCAAGAAAATAATATGACTTATGACTTTTTTTGACATTTGGCTATTTCTTGTTAAGCAAACCAGTTAGTGATTGATGTTTTAAAATATTCTACTTGAATTAATTTTATAGTTTTGGATGACATCTGTAAATTCTTAAATATAGGATGTAATTTTAAATAACAATATCTTTTGTGTACTGTATTTTGACTAATTTTGTGTTGCTTTCCTTTTGACTGCTTTCAGATAACACCAGTTATTTGAGATTTGGCTGTTTTCATTTTTTATTTGTTATATTTGTTATGCACCTGTTTGTGTTTATCCTTTCTCCCAGGTAAACTCACTATTTATTACAGATGTTTTATAATCAGTTTATAGTGCCTGGGATCACTCAGTATATTCTTTTGTTTGCCCAGAAATTGGAAATCTGATTTGCTTTGTACCTCCTGCACAGAAGGTAAAGATACTATATTAGAGTTTATGACCAAAATGCCCTAGTTAATATGTGATAGCTCCATGTGTTCAGAAGCTGTGAACATGATATGAGCCTGTCCTTATAAAACTATGAGCATATCTTTCTAAAACTTTCCCATTGGCTGACAAAGCTGAAATAAAACACCAATTAAAAAATGGAGAAACACAAGGGGGGGAAAAGGAGCATTATGATAAGCAGATGTAATGTTGGGGGGGCACGGGGAGGGCAGTACAACTCAGAGAAGACAAGTAGTGATTCTATAGCATCTCACTATGCTGATGGACAGTGACTGTGATGGGGTTGGTGGGGGGGACCTGATGAAGGGGGTAGTTTAATAACCATAATATTGCACATGTAATTGTAGATTAATGATATCAAAATAAATTATAAAAAAATGGAGAAACATAGCTTGAAATATTTATTACCTGTAGTAATAAAAGCAATAAAAATATATGTGGTTTATAGAATTTTTGTATCAGTTTTCTAAGAACCTGTCAATTAATTTTATGATTAAATATTAACCCACATTCCATTGCATAACTATTGCATAAAAGTTGCTTCAAATTGCCGCAAGTAATTTTCACCAAATTGTTGGAGGTTAAGCTATATTATATCTTAAAACACTTCAACTTCCTCATATATGAGTGAAGTGGAGGAGTGAAGTAATGATCTACTACAGGAGAACATTTTAGTTGTGATTATCTAGAAATGTCACATGAAAGTCTTTTTTTCTGCATAAATTATCTGTTTCCAACATCTTATGTGGCCTCTTGGTGTTCTGGGGAAACCTGAGGGAGACCCCAGGGCAGTAGTGTCTGGAGATCTTAGACCTGTCACTCAGGGTCTGCAAGCAGAGCTGCTGGTATTATTTGATTTATTTACTGGAATTCCATGCAAGATGTCCTTTGAAAAAAAGAATTGTCTTGAGTCCCCAAACCAGGGTTGTTTAGCAACTGCTGGCCTAAGAGGATGTTTAAAGATTTTTAACATAAACCGAGCAGTTGGAAATCATACTAGAACACAGAGAAGTGGAAGAAAGGGAGAACCAATACAGATGGCAGAGAACAGATTAGTTTTCTATCCACGCAACATTGTGAAAATGAGAAGAATGTAATGTGGTTACTTGGCTGTTGCTAACCATATGCTACTTGCTGGGATTATGCTGTACTTTTAAAAAATGTGTAAAATTTTATAGAACATATAATTAACTATTTTCAGTAAAATGTGCAATTCAGTAGTATTTAGTACACTCATGATGTTTTGCAACCATCACCTCTGTCTAGTTCCAAAACATTTTTATCACTATGTTGTACTTTAGATTTGTATTTACTGAATTTATTTATCCTGGGATTCTTTCTAAAATGGGCTTGGAACTGGCTTCTAGTAGACTATTAATAAATAGAAATGGAAGAGCAGTACCAAGGAAAGAAAAAGGAAGCTAATATGTAATCTACAAGTGTTAATGTCATTTTTATTCACTGTCAGGCTTGACTCTTAGGCTTCTCAGCAACAGAACGTTGAGATACATCTGATAAGTAATTGAAAAGCAGAGAATACCAGCTCCTCAGAGGAAACAGTTTTCTTAACACTCAATTCTAAATGAAATTTCTCATCTGGGACTTGATGTGACATTGACTACAGATTTATAGTGAAGAATTTACTGAAGCATTTTTAATATGGCTTTCTGTGATAACCTTCAATAAAAGCTAAGGGCATGGTGTTATTCTGTGAGGTGATGATAAGACTTTTAGATATAGTGGAATCACACGTATTTGACTTCTAGTTGCTTAATCTCAAATTAGTCCAGATAGTTTTTTTTTTCTAGAAAGAGGTGGCAGACTGAGAGATTGGCAGGCAGTTCCTAAGAGGGCCTCTGTCATCACATCCCAAGAGAATGGGAGCCAGTTGGGCCAAAAGTATGTTTTGCAGTTAATACAGAAATATTACTGTTTGAAGGCTAACCTCTTTTTTATATGTTCATAAAATAAGTGTAGATAATGCAAGTATAAGCCTTGCTGTGCATAAAGGTATACACTACTGTACATGGTTACAGAAGCTACTTGTTTAAGTCAGTGGACTTTGTAGGTGGCAAACCCAGAGAAAATTGGGGGTATTTATAGGCAAACATTTCCTTACTTAGATTTGGTAAATTTATTACCAACAGTGGAAGTATAGAAGGGTTAAACGAGGTTTCATTGGTTCTATATACCCACTTTCAAGTTGCTTTTCCTGAAGCTTTTGCTAACTTACAGTGCAACTGGCAGTTGAAGAGTTCCAGTTTCACTGCATATTTGTAAGCAGTGGGAAAATCATTGATACTTTTTTTTCTAATACAATAAAAAAAGAGATTCTTTATTTTTAAAGAGGAGGAAACTGAAGGTTGTGATGACATAGTGACATCAGACTATATAAGCTGATGGGTATGATCTGTATATTTTTTCACCCAAAACTTTATTTCAAGACATTTCAAGCCTATAAGAAATAGAAAGTAGTACTATGGACATAGTATTCCCTTTACATAGATTCACCAATTGTTAGCATTTTGGGACATTTGTACTATTTTTTATTAAATCCCAAACCATTTAAAAGTAAGTTGTAGATGTGATAGTTCAGCATATATTTTTTAAAAATATGACTTTCTCATTTATTTCACAACCACTCTGTCATTATTACAAAGACATTTAATGCTGATATAATAGTTATCTGATACACAGTCTATAGTCAAATTTTCCACTTGTCCCAGAAATGTCCTTTATAGCTGTTTTTCTTTTATTCCCAGTCCAGTAGTCAGTCAAAGAACGTGACTTGCATTTGATTGCCGTGCCTCTTAAGTCTCCTTTAATCTAGAAAAGCCCCATGCTTCCTCTAACCTTTCATAGTTCTGATCATTTTGAAGAGCACAGGCCAGTTTTCTTATAGACAGCCCCAGAGTTGGGGGTTTTGTTTGATTTTAATTTCCTGTTAGATGCAGGTTAAACATTATGACAAGGATATTATCACAGCAAGAGGCACATACATCCTTTGTTCTGTTTGGTGATGCTGCATTTGCTAACTAGGTTGAGGTGGTTTTGCCATATCTTTTTCCATTTAAAGGTAACTTTTCTGCTTTGTAATGAATAAAAGTTCTGTGGGATTGTACTTTGTGAGGACATAGGTGAATATCCTCTGTGGGGACTATTTTCATCATTGTTGTATTTCCACAACCTGGTGTGGAGTAAATATATGATACAAATCTCTGGAATGAACTAATGAATGACCTGGGGCACAGGTCTTTCAATTCAGATGTTGTATTACATTGAGTTTAAGTGAAAATTTATTCCCTATCTTTACTTTCTAGCTTTATTGAGGTGTACTTGACAACATTGTATATATTTAAAGTGCACAACATGATGATTTAATATAGATATACACTGTGGAATGAATGGTTTAAGTCAGTGAACACATGTATGCCTTAAGACATTATGTAGTTACTTTGTGTGTGTGTGTGGTGAGACTGCTTAAGGTCTACTCTTTTAGCAGACTTTAGGTACACAACACACTATTACTACAGTCACCATGTTATACATTACACCCTCAGAACTTATTCATCCAATAACCTAAAGTTTGTACCTTTTGACTAACATCTCTCCATTTTCCCCACCCCCTAGCCCCTGGCAACAACCATTCTCTTGTCTTTTTCAACGAGTTCAAATTTTATTTTATTTATTTATTTTTTTAGATCCACATTGTGTTGCATAAAGTATTAGTCTTTCTCTGGTTGGCTTACTTAATTTAGCATAATGCCCTCCAAATTCATCTGTATTGTCACAAATGGCAGGATTTCTTGTTGGGGTTTTTTTTGTGTGTAACCTTCCTGTGTGTGCGTGTGTGTGTGTGTGAGTGTGTACCACATATCTTTATTCATCTGTCAAAGGACAGTTAGGTTGTTTCCATATTTTGGCTATTGTGTAAAATACTTTCATGATCACAGGAGTGCAGATAGCATTTTGAAATTCCAGTTTTGTTTCCTTGTGTATATACCAAGAAGTGGGATTTCTAGATCATGTAGTAGTACTAGAGCTTTTTAATTTTTTGAGGAACCTTTATACTTTTCCATAATAAAGTATGTAAGAAAAGCTGTTTTGTAAAAGCCATACCAATTTACATTCTCACCAACAGTGTAAAAGGTTTTCCTTTTCTCCACATCTTTGCCAACATGTATTATCTCTTGCCTTTTTGAAAATAGCCATTCTAACAGGTGTAAGGTGATAACTCACTGTGTTTTTGATTTGCATTTCCCTGTTGATTAGTTATATTACACACGTTACCTGTTGGCCATTTTTATGTCTTTGGGAAAATGTCTATTCAGGTCCTCTGTCCATTTTAAAATCACATTATTTGTTTTTTGCTATTGAGTTTTATGAGTTCCTTATATCATTCAGATATTAACTCCTTATCATGTGTATGGTTTGCAAATACAAATACTATTTCCCATTCTGTAGGGTTGCCTTTTAATTTTGTTGTTTCCTTTGCTGTGAAGAAGCTTTTTAGTTTGATATAGCCCCATTTGTTTTACTTTTCTGCTTTTGTTGGCTATGCTTTAGTGTTTTATCCAAAAATTGCTGCCAAGACCAATGTCAAGGAGCTTCCCCTTATGTTTTCTTCTAGGACTTTTATGGTTTCAGGTCTTACATTTAAGTCTAATCTATTTTTAGTTACTCTTTGTGAGTGGTGTAAGATAGGGGTCTGTTTCATTCTTCTGCATGTGGATATCCAGTTTTCCCAGCACCAAGGAAGAGTCTATCCTTTTCCCATTGTGAGTATTTGCATTCTTGTCAAAGATTGGTTGATTGTATATGAATGGGTATATTTCTGGACTCTCTGTTCTCTTCTTTTGGCCTGTATGTGTGTGTTTATGCCAGTACTATACTGTTTTGATTACTATAGCTTGAAATTGGGAAGCATGCTTCTAGCTTTGTTCTTCTTTCTTTGGCTATTTGGGGTCGTTTGTGGTTCACAAAATTTAGGATCTTTTTTCTTTTTCTGTGAAAAATGACATTGGAATTTTGATAGGGATTGCATTGAATCTGTAGGTTGCTTTGGGTAATATGGTCATTTTAACAATATTCTTCCAATCCAAGAGCATGGAATATCTTTCAATTTATGTGTGTCTTTTTCAATTTCTTTCATCAATATCTTAATAGTTTTCATTGTATAGGTCTTTCATCTACTTGTTTAAATTCAAAGTATTTTATTTTTTGATGTTATTGTATATGGGATTTCTTTATTAATTTCTCTTTCAGATAGTTCATTGTTAGTGTATAAAAATGCAAATGTTTTTTTCTGCAACTTTACTGAATTCATTTATCCTATTTCTCATCTTTTAAACAACTCTTTATGTCTGCATTGAACATACCAATTAAAATAACATATTGTATTTACAGTTTTTTAACATTCTATAGCATTTTCTTGCTTTTATTAATATACAATTACATGTGCAACATTATGGTTGCTAGACTCCCCCTATTATCAAGTCCCCACCACATAACCCATTGCAGTCACTGTCCATCAGCGTAGTAAGGTGCTATAGAATCACTACTTCTCTGTGTTATACTGCCTTCCCCATATCCCCGCACCCCACACTCACCCCCGCTACATTATGCTGCTAATTATAATAGCCCTTTTCCCCCTAATCCCTCACTTCCCAACCATCTTCTCCAGTCCCTTTCCCTTTCCCTTTGGTAACTGTTAGTCCATTCTTGGGTTCTGTGAGTCTGCTGCTGTTTTGTTCCTTCAGTTTTTTCTTTTTTCTTATACTCCACGGATGAGTGAAATCATTTGATACTTGTCTTTCTCCGCCTGGTTTACTTCACTGAGCACAATACCCTCTAGCTCCATCCATGACAAATGGTAGGATATGTTTTCTTATGGCTGAATAATATTCCATTGTGTATATATACCACATCTTCTTTATCCATTCACCTACTTATGGACACTTAGGTTGCTTCCATTTCTTGGCTATTGTAAATAGTGCTGCGATAAACATAGGGGTGCATATATCTTTTTCAAATTGGGCTGCTGTATTCTTATGGTAAATTCCTAGGAGTGGAATTCCTATTTCTATTTTGAGTATTTTGAGGAACCTCCATACTGCTTTCCACAATAGTTGAACTAGTTTACATTCCCATCAGCAGTGTAGAAGGGTTCCCCTTTCTCCACATCCTCACCAACATTTGTTGTTGTTCGTGTTTTGGATGGTGGCCATCCTAACTGGTGTGAGGTGATATCTCATTGTGGTTTTAATTTGCATTTCTCTGATGATTAGCGATGTGGAGCATCTTTTCATGTGCCATCTGAATTTCCTCTTTGGAGAAGTGTCTGTTCAGCTCCTCTGCCCATTTTTTAATTGGCTTATTTGCTTTTTGTTTGTTGAGATGCATGAGTTCTTTATATATTTTGGATGTCAATCCCTTATTGGATATGTCATTTATGAATGTATTCTCCCATACTGTAGGTCTTTTTGTTCTACTGATGGTGTCCTTTGCAGTACAGAAGGTTTTTAGTTTGATATAGTCCCATTTGTTCATTTTTGCTTTTGTTTCCCTTGCCCGGGGAGATATGTTCATGAAGAAGTTGCTCATGTTTATGTCCAAGAGATTTTTGCCTATATTTTTTTCTAAGAGTTTTATGGTTTCATGACTTACATTCAGGTCTTTAATCCATTTTGAGTTTACTTTTGTGTATGGGGTTAAACAGTAATCCAGTTTCATTCTCTTCTGTATTTATAGTTTTTGACTGAGTAGGTAAAGTGCTAAAATGTAAATCATAAGGCATGTGGAGTGAGTAGGCTTTTTGCAGAAGAAAAAAAATACTTTGGTCATTAGAAAATAAAGTAATATAAACAGGCAGTTTTCTCCAGTGGATCTAAAACAGTTCCCAGGTCATGTTTATTAAACAGTTCAGAAAACTACCCTCCTCTTAAAAACAAAGTTAGTCAGTCTTTGGAAATAGAGAAGATTCTGTGAACTTTTGTACAAGTTGCTTCACTTAGGATTACTAAAATCTGAAAATGGCATTCATATCACAGCTTTGAAATTCCTGTCTTTGATAAGAATTATGCATTTGCACATTTGAACTACATATGTATGTCTATATATAACATTTTAATTATATTCCACTTACATTGATATTATATATTAACACATATAATATTAACATATATATTTATATCATCAATAATTTATAGTTTCAACATTGCCTAGGCTTAACTAAATGGGCAATGATATAGTGATGTCCAGACATTTTGATGATTCCAAGTAAACCAACCCTGTTACATTTCACAGTATTTTGTTTGAATACATAAACAATATAAATTGAATTTTATGTTAGGTGTCAGGCAGGGATCTAGCCCAGGATTTTACCAGGCATCTGTGTGTGTGTGTGTGTGTGTGTGTGTGTGTACACTGGAGAAATTTTTTTAAGGTCTTTGTTGTTAAGGAAATTGATTGTCCATTGGAGGCATAAAGGTTATATGTAAGAAACAATTTAAGAACAATGACATAGAATTTTAAATGTAGAAGGAATTTTAGAAATAACCTATCCCAAACCTTTATTCAGAGATGAAGTAAACATCACCGAAGTTTGATGATCTTCTCTAGGTTACATAATAGAGGCCTGGGCCAAGAACAATTTTGTACAGAAAAATCTTTCAAAGCCTGACTGACTGGTCCTCACATTATAAAGGAAATTTATTTTGGCAACAATTAATATCAATGCGTTTGATGTGTTTCTGCAAGAATAGTTACAGCAACTTAATCCGATTATAAAAACACAAGTGAATCAAGGCTTATTTCTGATTTTTTTAACAATATGGGCTGTTCAGAGGAATATCGATTTTGCAAGTTACCTCCACAGTACTACTAAATTTTCTTCTAGTGTCGGCTTATCCTAAAATAAACGCATGGGTCTTCAATTTAACTATATTCCATTAATTGTAAGAGATATATTTTCTGCTCACCTTTTAATATCTCTGCCATCTGGATGTCCCTTGCAATTTATGGTATCTTAGATTTGATTAAGGACAATAATTATATTAAGGACAGCTACTGAAATGGTTCTTAAAGCAACCGTGACACAGAATTACCAGAAATAACTTTTAAAAACCTTTTTCTAGGCTATGACTCAAACTTACTGAATCAGCACCATTGAATTAGATTATCACTATGGTAGTAAAATTGCAGCAATATTTCACAACTTTTTATCTGTTCACACTTTCTGGGAAGTGGTGGTGAATTTCATTTATGCTTGAAAAATTTTGTATCATCAGTCAACATATTCTAGTATGGGTATGTTGCATGTTGACAGATGGTAAGTTTACCAATCCACAGTTTTTTCTTTGCTTTTGTTACCAACCACAGATCACACAATAGATGGAATGGATATGACCACTACTAAATGTTACTCTAGGTGTGTGACTGTTGTGAGCCTGCTGATTTTAGTGCTTACATTCACATTAGAGGATTTTACAAAAAATTGAAAGCATTTTCTAATGCTTTAGTTTAGGAAGCATTTTGCATAAATTATCTCTTTGAATCCTTAAAATGGCTTTAGAGGAAAACACAACAGACATTATTGTGTCTTGGTACAAATGAGGTAATAACATGCTCAAGGTCCATGGCTAGTTCATATTCAAACCTCCACCAGAAGTCTTGTGGGACGTGTAGACAAGGAGGTTCTGTTCTACACATTTGAAGATATTAATTATTCAACAGCAAGTTGAGCATTTTCAAGAACAGTGTAGTGCATTGTTCTAAATGCTGTCTGGGGTAGAGAGAGAGATGTACAATATACACCTGTGGATTTTTAAAAATTCTCAAAAAATATAAATTGGGAAGTGGCAGTTATCTGCAGAAGCATATTCTTTGATACCTGCATAATATTATCAGAAAATACTAGTTTCACTATAATAAGGAAAAAGCAAAGTTTTGGGGGATCACATACTCCTGATGCCAACACTTAACTCTCCCATTTGTTAAGTGTTGTGTCTGTGACCTTGGGCAAACGACTTCTTTTTGTGTGTTGTTTGGGAAATAGAGATGTTTGTATGTATTCACAGAGATTAGTGAGCATTAAATGAGATCATGTGTGTAGAGGGCCTGGCCCATGGTAAGCAATCAATAAGTGGTAGTCATTTATATCATATTCTTACAATATTGAAATATAGAGTAAAGAGGTGAGAACCCACAATTCATAATTAATTCACATTATAAATTAACATACTGACACAACAGCGCTAAATTTGACATGAGATTTATAAACAGATATCCAGAAAGCAGGGATAAGTGATCAACCCTAGAGCCAGTATTTTATTTTATTTTATTTATTCTTTCTCCTTTGAGTTGTTTTGTAAGTCTTGAGGTGGCTTATAGAAAAGCTGGTGGATATATTACAGTTGTTTTAAATCCAAGATTCCAAGTTTCATCAGTGTGTTCAATAAAGAAATGAAACATAAACAGAAATTGATTTATCTACAATGTAAAATTATCAAATTTGACCCACTTTTAAAAATTATTTTGTTCTTTGCTTTTATCTAAAGTGGTGATCACAGTATTTATTTTTTTTACTAAAGAGAATCATTTGATTTATACAGCTACATTCTTATCCCCTACCCCCATCAACTAAATGTATTTTCTTGAGCATTTGGGCATGTCTAATAAGAGTGGTTACTTTGTCTTTGTTCTGTTACTCTAGCAGCTACCGCTTTTTTCAGCTGTTTTTTCCTAGTTTATCTGCTTATAAAATGCTGTAAGCAAACGATGGAAGCTACCTATTGCTGAGTGTCTGTGTTCTTCTAAGTGACCTGACCTGGATTTCAGTTTGTAGTCTGAAGTGCTGGGCTAGGCAGGTGAAGACATGTTATGCCTTCAACCTCCTTTGTCCTGTCTCTGTAATTGCTGATAGCTAGGATTCAAAGTAGAGACAGGGCTCCTCCGCAAGCTCAGAGCAGAGCTTTCAGCTTTGGGATAGAGGAGGGAATATCTTGTTTCTACAGGGTGAAGAGAAAACCTCCCTGGTGATTCTGAAGAACAGTCTTCCTCATCCATCCTGTTGAGAATCACTGAAGTAGAAAAGGAAAGATGGAAGGGACGGGAGGGAAGGAGTCATCTGTGGCTGCTTCAGTTGTGACTTAAGCTTTGGAATGGTGTCCGGAAGGCAGTGTTGATAGGAGCCTTATTGTTCTCTGATAGGCAAACCCAGCTCACCTGTATTCTGGACAAGTTATGATAGGAACTTCTCCAGCCATTTACCTGATCTTGCCCACACTTGGCAGTGTGCTTTGATTGACATATAATTATGTTTCAGTTTTATGTAACATTATATTTAAAACTTCGAGATCATTATAACCCAAATATCAAAACACCTTATAAGTTCATATGGAAAGTTGAAGTATTGTCTGGGTAGAAACCAGATGTCTGGCAAATCTAGCTGCCTTTGTGCTTATATTATAATTTTTATGTTCTTTTAATAAACTTTAGAAACTCTATGACAAATCTTGCCTCTTAATTTCTTCATGGTTAGATAAGGGGAAAAAAAGCAGCTATAGTTATTTGTCAGTGACAGACCCTGGTACTGTTTGTATTCACTTGACTATCTGCCCACATACAACTACGGGCATCTAAACTGAAATAACTAAACCTTACCTATGCCCAGAGGAGCTCAATACACTTCATAAAATAAAAAGAGTAATGACACTAAAGTAAGCAGAGCAATGATATATGTGGCAGTTTACCAAGCAATGGTGTTTTTCATCAGGCTGAGTAGCCATACTATTTTTAGCACAGACCAAGACCCAGCAGAGTTCTTAGCCCAGCCAAGATAGGGACCGGGCACTGTTTTCTAATTTTTTTTTGTCATATTTCACTATCTTTTCTTCATTTCTTCCCCCCAGTCACTCACACTGAAATTTAAATGTTAGTTTAGATTATGTTCCAGAACCAATCACAAATGTAATATGATTTTACACTTGTCTTCTATTTTGAGATATTCTATCATTGCTATATTTTACTACTGATGATCATTAGGATCTTAAGAACAACATTAATTATAACAACTACAATGGACAGTGTTTACTGAACATTGATTATGTGCTAGATTCTCTGCTGGACTTTGCATTTTACTTAGTTGTAGATTCTGTGGATAAGTTTTATTATTAGCCCTGTTTCACAGGTAAAGAAACTGAGATTTTAAGAAGTTAAATGTAAAATGGTATTTGCCAAAAATTAAAGACCACTTCCTCCCCTTTGAGACCTGACATGTTTATTTTAAGGCTGTTCATCATGTAACTGAGGAAGTACCAAAAAAGCACATATATATAGTATATATTATGTCTGTATATGTATATATATATGTATATTATTCATATGTTGTGTATATTATGATGTTTATAAAGTATCCAAGTATTTTATGAAATCCCTGAGTAGCCCTGAAATGTAAATTATGACTAATCATTAATAATTAAGTGCATTTAGCTCAGTTCTCTTCAGTTCATTGATTGAGCTTAAATATTGAGTATAGCTACACCATACAGTTAGACACAAAGATGTGTAAGATTGCCTAGTTTGCCTTCTTATGGGTGAAACAGGCACATAAACAATTAAAGTGTAACAAAGATCAGATTGTGATGGCTGCTATAATTCTTGGGGGAAAGTGCAGTGGGAGCAGAGATAATGTGATGATTGATTTTTGTTGGCAGGATCGGGGAAGGCTGTAGAGTTGCCATTCTGTTTTTGGACTTCGTGATCTTGGTAAAGCTTGCAATTTTAAAGTAGTTTAAATTGTCATGACTACCTACTTTTCCAATAAAGTAGTTTTTGTCTGCAGTTTGTGCAAGTGATGCATAGACCTTCCTGCAATATGGCAAATAAGAAATATTTTTAATCTTACTAGAGATATTAAAATATAATGCTTTTATGTTACCTATTGGGGGGCTATTTGATTTTTTTTTAAGGAAAGCAATTTCCTTAATTTTGACTTTTCAGATCGATTAGATTGCAGTTTTGAAAAGTATGCACATAATGATTTCTTCATATCAATTTGTGGTTTCCTGTAGTATGAATTTGGTGCTTACTCTTGAAAATATGGTTTCTGCATGAGTACCCTAAAACACAGATAGCTACTCTCATTGTATACCTTTTGCATGGTATATTTACCAAGCTGTAGTTTTCTATATCTTAGGGGCACTAATCCTGTCATATTCTCTTTTTTATTCCCTAGTATTTAGCATAGCGCCTGTTAGAAGGCAAATAATTACTGAATGCATATGAATTAATATTTGAATATGGCGGCATAAGCATAGATTCAGTTTTCAGTATGTATTCTCGTCCTTTACATCACGCATGGTATTTTTTTTTTCCTTCTAAAATTTAATTGAATCAGCTTCTCCACTAGTTAAACCCCCCATCTGGTTTCTCCTTACTTGAAGATGAAGTGCAGTTTTGTGCATGGCTTACTGCCCACTTCATGGTGTTACCTGGCTCAGCTCAGCCTCAGCCTTCTCAAGCCACCTGTTCCCCCTTTAAGATGTAGCCATTTTGCTTGTGTACTCTCCATCCCCAGTGGAAATGCCCTGCTCTTCTTTCCCAAGTAAAGCTCTTATCACCTTATTTTAAATGTTCATTCACTTACATGACTCTTTGGGACTATATGAAGACAGGGATTTCTGCCTTGACATTGTTTACTTTTGAACATCAGTTTCTAACAGAGTTGATCAAAAAATGCTTGTCTAATGACTGTGTACTATCCTCAGAGTTCTGCATAATTATTATGCTTATACAAGAATCCTTTAATAACAGATAAAATTAAAGTCAGGTGTTAATTTTAACATTTAGTGTACTATTTTCCAATTAGTTTTGAGTGTTGTATGTAAACCCATTTATTTTCATACTGACACAACTTATACTAATAATTAATGTATAAGTATTGGTTTCCTATTGCTGCTCTATTAAGTTAGCACAAAACTTATTGGCTTAAAACAACACATATTTATTACCTTATAACTCTGGAGGGCAGAAGTCTGAAATTGGTCTTGTGAGACCAAAGTCACCATATTGGTGAGGCTGCTTTCCTTCTGGAATCTCAAGGGGAGAATCCGTTCCTTGTGTTTTCCAGCTTCTGGAGGCAGCCTGCATTCCTTGGCTTGTGGCTCCCTTCCAGCCATTGCTTCACTCTGACGTCTGCTGCAGCCCTTGTATCTCCTCCTCTGCCTTTCTCCTTCCCTTATCAGGACCTTTGTGGTCACACTGGGATAACCCAGCACAAGCCTTGCTTCTCAGCTGAATCATGATCCTTAACTTAATAGTACCTGCAAAGTCCCTTTTGCCATGTGAGGTATTGCAAACTGGGACAGGGACATTTTTATGATGGGCCATTATTCTGCCTACTGCACTGATTAAACTCTCTTAAAAGCTTACTTATTTTCTAAATGATGAGTAAAGCAAATACAGTAATTGACAGAAAGAATAAAAGACTAAGGGATGTGTTCTAAGCAACGACAAGTGAAGTATTTATATACTTAAATCAAGATGTGGACATAGTCAGTGGTTTATAATTTCTGTAAATAATGCTCCATACCAGACAACTTTATTGTTTTGTACAGTTAACATAGTATCTCTGAGTGGGCAGTTTGGTTTGCATTGGAGAAAGAGCAGAAGGTAAAAAGATCAAACATATTAGGCTTATGGAGTTATAAATACAAATTCAGGCCAATGACAAAGTATTAAAAATGAACTGCTTAAAGTAAAAATTACAGTTTCTCACAATACTTGACATTAAATGAGTAAAATCAGCATAAATACAATAAGAACTATAATTTATATATCAGTTTAGCATACAGACAACAAAGAAATTTAGAGGTGGCAAATTTCACTTAAGTTCTCCATCAAGAAACTGGAATTATCTCTTGGATGAAGAACAAGGCAGTTTTTCTGGAGATTTTCTCGATGGCAAACATACTTAGGAACTTTCAAAGAAAAGCATTCATAGTTATGTTGCTTGAGCTTATCTTTAGCCTCAGCAGCTAAGCTCTTTGCTCTCAAAATGTATAGTGAACATAATACTGTACAGTAGAATATTAAACTTGGGACTTAAATTGCCTTAAGCCATAAATACTTTTATCTCATATGATATGTACTTCTTAGTATAGAGGACCTAGCTATAGGAAACTTTCTACATTTTCTAAGACACCATTCTAAGGGAATTGGATTAGCCAGTATTTATCTGTAGGGGGTGAGGTTGACATTAAACTGCTATAGGAGTAAGTGAAGAGACATGCCATGTATCTGGATGAAAGTCTTAATATTATAAAAGTTTTCCATACTGCTGTACTATTTGTAACCTGAATTATGTGGCCTTGAGCATTCTTGCCTTTTTAAAATATTTTCTTTATTTATTTTTATTTTTAATCCTCTGAAGTATGACGTATATGCAGAAAATGATGGCCACACAGGTCCGTGAAATTTGACAAATTGAGCATGCCTGTGTTTCATTGAACTAACATCTTCTAATTGCCTAAATAATAATTACTCTAATGAAATCTATAAAACCTTCTAATACCTAAATTGAACTAACATCTTCTAACCACTACCTGCCCCCAAGGGTAGGTACTACCCTGCCATCTAACATCATACACAAGTTAGTGCGTGGCGGCGAGCATTCTTGCCTTTTAATCCCATCATTGTTACAGCATTCAACTACAAGATTGTTGGCTTTGCTTCCTAAAACAACTAGTGCTTTGGAGGACATTTATTGGATTTGCCCCTTTTTATACATGTAGGATGGAGTGCTTTCTTTTTTCCATCTGCAGGCATTTACAGGTTAGTAGGTTTGTTAAAGATAGGTGTTTCAGGAGCAGCTAATATTCAGAGGCATAGTTAATGAACGTTTCTAGAGAAAACTGAATGAATATAAGCATTCCTCAAGTGAATTATTTGGAGCATGTGTGTGTGTGTTTTAACATGGCCAGATTAATAGATATGCTTGTTTGCTTTATTCTCTATCAGTTATAAGTTTCTGGTAGTTCATAGGAAAATCTAATTAATGGAATATGCCCAACTTCAAGAGGAAACCTTGACTAAATATTTAAAAGGTGAAAGTTATTTTTTGAAAGAGCAATTCACCATTGTTTTATTTTATTTTATTTTTAATTGAAGTATAGCTGAAATACAATCTTACATTAGTTTCAAGTATACAACACAGTTACCCATATTATTAAAGCCTCACCCCAACTAGTGTGGTTACTATCTGTCTACATAGAAAGGTGTTACAGAATCACTGGCTGTATTCTTCATGCTGTACTACTATCTGGGTGACCATTTTATATTATAGTTGAGAATTTTTGTACTCCTTTATCCCCCTGTCCCTCTCCAACCACCCATCTCAGCCTCTACCCCATGGTAACCACTACTCACTTTTAGTGTCTATAAGTCTACTGTTTTGTTCATTCTGTTTGCTTTGTTTTAGTATTCCACAAATAAGTGAAATCATGTGATATTTGTCTTTCTCCACCTGGCTTATTTCACTTAGCATCATACCCTGAGGTCCAGCTATATTGTTGCAAATGGGAGGATTTCTTTCTTTTTTATGACTGAATAATATTCCATTGTGTAAATGCACCACTTCTGTATCCATTCATCTACTGATGGATACTTTGGTTGCTTCCATATCTTGGCTATAGTAATAATGTGGCAATAAACATAGGGGTGCATATAGTTTCAAATCAGGAATTTTGTTTTCCTTGGGTAGATTCCTAGAAGTGAAATTACTGAATCATGTGGTATTAATATTTTTAGTTTTTGGAGGAACCTCCATATCACTTTCCACAGTGCCTACACCAATTGACATTCCCATCAACAGTGTAAGAGGGTTCCCATTTTTCCATATCTTCACCAACACTTTTTTCTTGTCTTTTGGATAAATGGCTGTTTTAACTGGTGTGAGGTGATATCTCATTGTGGTTATGATTTGTGTTTCCCTGATGATTAGCAATGTGGAGCATTTTTTCATGTGCCTATTGGCCATCTCCATTTTATGTTTTTTCAATTCTGTTTCCTGATATTTTGTGAAGGATGTTTGCATCTATGTTCACCAGGGATATTGGTCTATAATTTTCTTTCTTTGTAGTTTCTTTGTCTGCTTTTGATATTAGAGTGATGCTGGCTTCATAGAATGAGTTTTGAAGTATTCCCTCCCATTCTACTTTTTTGGAATACTTCAAGAAGGATGGGTATTAGTGCTTCTTTCAATGTTTGGTAGAATTCAGCTATAAAGCCATCTGGTACTGGCTTTTGTTTGTTGGGAGTTTTGGGTTGCCAGTTCAATTTTGTTACTGGTAATTGATCTGTTCAGATTTTCTGGTTCTTCCTGGGTCAGTCTTGGAAGGTTGTACTTTTCTAGGAAGCTGTCCATTTCTTCTGGGTTGTGCAGTTTATTGGCATGTAATTTTTCATGGAATTCTATAATAATTCTTTGTATTTCTGTGGTGTCAGTTTAACTATTACTTTTTTGTTTCTGTTTTTATTTGTGTCCTCTCCTCTCTTTTTTTCTTGGTAAGTCTGGCTACAGGTTTGTCTATTTTGTTTATCTTCTCGAAGAATCAGTTCTTGTATTCATTAATTTTTTTCTATTCTTTTCTATTTTATTTATTTCTACTTTGATCTTTATTATGTTCCTCCTTTTATTACTCTGGGTTTCTTTTGTTCTTCTTTTTGTAGTTTCTCTAGTTGTGAGTTTAAACTATTTATTTGGGATTGTTCTTGTATCTAGAGATAAGCCTGTTTTGCTATGTATTTCCCTCTTACAGCTGCTTCTGTGGCATCCCACAGATTTTGAACTGTTGTTTTCATTTGTCTCCATATATTGCTTGATTTCTACTTTGAATTGTTCATGTATCCATTGATTATTTAGAAGCATGTTGTTTAGCCTCCATGTGTTTGTGGGTGTTTTTCTTTTCTTCATGTAGTCTATTTCTAGTTTCATACCATTGTGGTCGGAGTAGTTGCTTGATACAATTTCAGTCTTTTTGCATCTACTGAGGCTCATTTTTTTGGCCTAGTATTTTGTCTATTCTGGAGAACATTCCATGTACACTTGAGAAAAATGTGTATTCTTCTACTTTTGCTTGGAATGTTCCATATATATCTGTGAAGGCCATCTGATCTAGTGTGTTGTTCAGTGTCCCCATTACCTTATTTATTTTCTATCTCTTTGATCTGTCCATTCATATAAGTGGTGTGTTAAAGTCCCCTAATATGACTGAGTTACAGTCTACTTCTCCCTTTAATTCTGTTAGTATTTGATTTATATATTTGGGTGCTCCTATGTTGGGTGCATAGAGATTTATAATTGTTACATATACCATCATTTTAATTATTGGGTAAAGCAGAATGATGGAAAGTAGTTTATGACATTGGAAAATTGGTGTGTGATGGGAAATCACAGATTTTCTCTTTGCCATATTAGTTTAGCTTTTTAAAATATCCTGTAGGCTTAAAACATTTTCTTCAAGTTGCAATAAATGCAGATATGTTTTCTTTAAGATTTCTAAGGTATTTAAAAAACACATTTATTAATGATTTCAAGTACAACACTACTTAGCAGGCAGCCCTCTACCAGCAACCAGAACGAATTAAGACTCCTTTGAATAGTTCACAGGGAATAGCAACGACTTCTCACTGAGAAGGTCAGGACACTTAACAGCCTGCTCAGTTTTATAGAAAGGATTAGCTGCTGCTGGTGAGTTAGCAATTTGGAGTCTGTTATCTACTGAGAGTGGATTATCCACTGGAGTCTGTTATCTACTGAAGAACTGCCAAACTTAAAAGACTTCAGCTACTTTTTAGTATATCAAAGCTGGAAAGTTGTATGTTAGCACTTTGTGGAGGAGTTAAAAATAACTCCCCATTTTAAACTGTCTATAATGAAACTAATGTCAAGAAATTTACTCCAAGGGAATAACGTTCCCTGGATTCAAGGAATGTGTGTACTGTAGCCAACTGAAGTATATATTTTTAAAACTACTTTTTAAAAACTGTTTGTTTTGAATTAATTTCAGATTTATAGAAACATTGAAAGAACATTACATAGAACTCTCATATTCTCTTTGCTCAGATTTCCCATTTACTGCTATTTTTGCCAACTTTCCTTATTATTTCTCTCTTAAATTTTTACATATTTTTATGAAATCTTTGAACTGTTTGAGAGTAATACTACCCCAGTAATACTTAAGTGTATTTTTTCTAAATACAGATACTTATATATCCACATATGGCTACAATCAAAATAGAGAAATTAACATTGATCTGCTGTTACTGTTTAACTCACAGACCCCATCAAATTTCATCAGTGGCCTCCAAAATATCCTTCATAGGTCCAAGATCCATATGCAGAGTCTCTCTAGTCTCCATCAATCCAAAACAGTTCCTTATTCTTACCTTCTCCTTTATTGTCTTGACATTCCTAAAGGGCACCTGTTACTCTCTAGGATGACTCTCAATTTGGGTTTCACTGATACTTCCTCATGATCAGATTGAGGTTAGGTACTTTCAGAAGGAGTACCACAGACCTGTCTTTCTCAGTGCATCATATCAGGAGGCACAAGGTGTTGCTTTGTCCCATTACTGGTGATGCTAACTTTTATTGCTTGGTTAAGATGATTTCTGGCAAGGTTCTCCAGTGTAAAGTAAATAAGAATTTTGTACTTGTCAGTTAATAAGTATTTTGTGAGGAGTTACTTTCCCAAGTTTTACTCATTAGCATTCATAGATGATTGTTACCTGAATCCATTATTATGATGATGATTGTGAAATAGTAATTTTTTGATGCCACCATTTGTCTTCTTGAGTTAGTTGACATCTTATATAAAATACAGCTGTCCTTCCTGTCTGTCTGTCTGTATTTACCTCTCCCTCTATCATCTTTTTATCTTTCTGTTAGTGTCGATTCCATGGATTCCATAGATTGCTCAATGGGCTGTAATCTATTATTGTCATTATTATTTTAAAAGTCATATTTTTCCAGATTTGGCCATTAGGAACCCCTTTACACTTATTGCTATATCTTTTTACATACCCCCATCATTCTTGGAGCTTTTCTTCTCTCTCTCGCTCACACACACACACACACACACACACACACACACGTTTCAGACTCATTTTTATACTTACCCTACCCTAGCAGCTATTTATTTAGGAGCCCCAGATCCTTGTGGATCTGTGGAGAATGGTATTTAGAAATGAGACCTGGGCAGTTGGTGTGCTCTTTGCTCCTAGGTATCATAGCTTTTAGGATCTCTCAGCAGAGACTGATGAAATATATGTATGTATATGTGTGTTGTCTTAGTCATTGTGGGCTGCCATATTGACAAATACCATAGGTTGAATGGTTTAAACAACAAATACTTATTTCTCAGTTTTGGAGGCTGGGAAGTCCAAGATCAAAGCGCTGGCAGATTTGGTGTCTGGTGAGAGTTCTCTTTCTGGTTTGCTATATCCTCACATGGTAGAGGGGGAGAGAGTTTGCTTTCTTTTCTCTTACTTATAAAGGTGGTAATCCCATCATGAAGACTTTACTCTCATGCCCTCATTGAAACCCAGTCAACTCCCAAAGGCCAAATCTCTAAATACCATCACAGTGGGGGTTAGGGCTTCAACATGAATTTAGGGGGGACATAGCATTCATTCCATATCATGCATACACATTTATCATTATCTATTTCTGTGCCTATATATCTCTCCTGTATAGTAAAAGCCAGGAGTTTTCAATATTACTTTAAAAAATTATCTATCAATATTAAAACCTTGTATTTACACTGATACTTCTAATTCCAACCCAACACCATCTATTATTCTGGACTCCTATTTTGATTTGTTACGCCCTGTTTTAGCAGTGAGAAACCTGTCTCCCCTTATCCTCAATATTTATTTCCTCAAATATTCACATATTTTCTCAATCTTTCTGTATGTAACAAATCTGATTGAGTTGGTCGCATTCTTAGTCTCTAACCACATGGTCTCCTGATCCATGTGATGCTTCCTTAGCCCCAACCAGACTGGCCAAAGCTTTCACTCCAGCCCCAATGAACAGTTACATTAGTTAAGCAGAGGGCCATCCTGGCAACTTCATGTGGATGTGCAAATGAATAAGGAATGATCTCTGTTTTCTGTGATATGTTCAAACTGGTTGCACTGGGATACTTTATTTAATCTCACATTTCTAAAGTAAGCAATAGAAACAACATGATGTCCTTCTGGTAGATTGTTGATTGACTTAGCATTTTAATATATTATACTTAAAGGTTGTAAAGATCAAATTAGAAATCGCTGTTGCAGACTTATTGATGAAGTCTTCTTTGAAGTTATCATGGAGGAATCACACTGTCTTTATTTGAAGATGTTTTGATAATACCACTGATATCAGTGTTTCTTTCTTTTAGTTGTAATTATGTATGTTTTAATGAACTTTTTCTGTCCTCCTTCTCTTTATGTGGTAAATAGAAGTAGAAATAATGATAGTAACCATTTTTATGTTTGTGAAATTCTCCTAATTTTTCCATTCTATAGATTAAAAAATATACAGCTTCTCACATTTTTTAAATGTTGAATCTAAATTATTAGAAGGTTTTAAAGTTTATATCTATGATTTTTTTTTAGTTATCTGTTTGAAGCTTTTCAATTTGACATTGAGTCTCTTTTACCTTCCATATACAATTATATACGATATAGTAGTATATGAGTATTCCATGTGGTATAATAGATGAATCAACTACATTTGGAAAGATGTATCTTTCCTGCAGGTACTTTATTTACTGGACTAAAGAACATTCATTGCCTTTATCTTATACACCTCAGTGTTTATAAAAGGGAAACAATCTTGCCCTTTCTTTTCCTAACAAGGGAATGTGGGTTTGTTTTATTTTGTGACTTATGCTTTCTGTGTCTTTATGCTTCAGATGAAAATATCGGGCAGCAGCAGGAACAGATTGTGCAAAAAATCTATGAATTCTGTTTTTTTTAAAAACCCACCCCCACACATACTTAATGGAGCGGTATGGTTTAGAGAATGGTTCGAATGAGTGGACAGGAGTCGCTCCCTGTGCTCCCCGTGGAGATAAGAGCACAGAGGCAGTGGAGTGCCATGGGCACCTGGGATGGATGCAGAGAATGGGCGGCAATGTAGGTCGCTGTGGCATGACAGAGAAAGCGGGTCACACATAGAAGATACTCAATATTCATTGTAGGACATGTGGTGGCAGGTGAGAATTGAGGCAATTGACTGTAAGCGTGTTGTCTTGTCTTCGTTATTTGTTCTATTTTTTGAGGGGCAGCATAAGCAAAATATATGCACTGTGGTAAGACAGGTGTGATTTTTATTTTTTGTTTGTTGCTGCTGACTCCACTTCCTGCTATGTATCTGTACAGGCTGTTTAAGTCTCCAGTCTCAGTTTACTCACCCACACAATGAAGGTGCTAATACCTACCATATGGTATGGCTATGAGCATATACATAGAAAGCATATCACAATCAAAAATATTAGTTACCCTTTTCTGCTTCTTTACTCCTAAAGAGTTTTTCTGTTTAAATATTAACTACACATTCTGAGTTGTTTGCTCTCATTTTTATCTAAAAGTGGCTATAAATGCTCGCCTCTCCTAGCCAAACCTGAGCTTCCCATACAGTGCTGACAGAGTACTGGTAACTCTGTCCTTGTTATCTCCTCTAATACTCGTCTCTGCCTCATCCATGATGGCTCGTTTCTCTGGGTGGTTATTGACTTTCCTAATGTGTCAAGGGCATTCTTTTTTCTGTCTAGGGCCTCCATCAGCTACAGGAGCCCTAGGCCTTGGAACATGTGCTTTTAGTGAAGCTTGCAGTCGTGGTCTCTTCCAGCCCCTGAAGCTACAGACCCTCCCTTGGGCACCTAGTACTGGCCACCGTGCTGGCTCCAAGGATGGGCCAAATCCAGTAGAACTCTTCTCTGCATATTTCACACTTAAGCCCATCCTCTTCTGTGACAGAACTGGAAGCGTGCTCCTGTAGCCAAGAGGAAACAAAACAATTCACAGGGAGCTAAATGTTGGAGGGTCTCTGGTTTCAGCCATTTCTACACTTGCTCTTTCTGTTTGTACAAAGAAAATTGTTTCTGTTTATTTGCTTAAGCTAGTTTGAATTGGGTTTCTGCCAGTTTCACCAGAGGATATAGGATTTGCCCAGAATCCTTCTCTCCCACTCCAGTTGACTAAATTTCACTCTTCTTACTGGTTCAGTTCCATCAAATTCAGTTATTCCAAAAGGTCTATTCTTAACCCTTAGACCAAACTGAGCAGCCTTTCTCTTTTCATAGTTCCTCTCCATACTACTTCCTTCATACTTAAAACATTGTTTTGAAATTGCTCTATGCACAAGTCTATGTCTTCTATTATATTTTGTTCCTAGAGTGTAAATAGTCTGAATCCTTAGTACTAATTCAGATTCAGGGACATTATAGATACTAAGTAATTGCTTAATTCACTGAGTGACAGGGCAAGGATTTGCCTACATCTAAGTATGTGCAGATCATTCCTTAATAAAGATATTTGGTAACAAGATTGCAACACAGAATTCCTTTTATTTTTATAAGTACAGTTGTTGCCTAACTCTGATCATTATAGCAATGAAGGTCATTTAGAAAATGTTCAAAGAACTTTCTGATAATCCTACCAACCCATATGCTTGATGGACTTCTGACATCTGTTTCCTCAGAGTTCTCAAGACTGAAAATTACACAGCAACAAAGCCAACACACAGATTGCTCCTAATAATTTGTTTCTACAAATCCACTAGCAAATTCCATCAGTTATAATTTCCAGATCATCTTCTATAATTGATTATTTAGACTATTTAGAAAAGCTGTTGTAAAGCCCATTACAGCCTCATTTCTCTTTTATTCTGGGACCCCTCCAGAAATAGCTTAAGATTGCCATGGGTAATCATTGTCGGGGTTCCCTCAGGAACTGAGTTTGAGTCCAGCTTATGTTAAGCCACAAAACTTTGGTTCACCCTGTTTTCGAATGGGAATCAGCAAGGATTTTCTCAGGGCAGCAAGGTTGTGGGGGGTAGGGTGGGAAGACACGTGTGAGCAAACACACCCAGGGCTGGAGCCGCATTGGCTGTATTCAAGGAGGAGTGGTTGGAGACAGAGAGCCTATGCCAGAGGGGCCTGCCCTGCAAGGAAAAGGCCTTAGGGAGCAAGCATTCATATCCACACAGATCAAATGGGGACTAAGAGAATGAAAGCTTCAAAACAGAAACAGCCCCCTCCACATGCCATCACCATTTGGTGTGTTGCGTTTTCTCCATCTGCCCGCTGTTGAGTAGGAACACTGAAATGGGGTGAAAAGCAACAACGCTTCACAAAAGACAGCCTTGTCGTGACCTCTTTCAAGTTAGGCCAGTTTCTCGTTCTGCTTTCTGAATTCAAGGGTGACCCTTTGCTTATGTCTGGAAAGAAGACGGGGCTGTAAGAAAGAAAAGAGATCTTGAAGTGTGTGCTTGAGGTTGAGGTAGGATGAGGGAGCGGCGTAGACTGCTTTGGAAAATGGCCTATTTAATTTAGAATTCACAGACCTCACTTACTCAGTTTTGAAGCAGTGAAAGAATGCTAAACTCCAGCTTTCAAAATATAGACAGTTGTCAGTCTTTAAAGCCATCTGTGTTGCACAGTGAGAAAGGAATGTCTTCCAGTGTGAAGTGTAATTTTTGTCATCTCTTTATCCAGATTACAGAGTAAGTTTGGGAATTTCCAATTTCAGAGTAAATCTATGGTGGGATAATAGCTTCAGATACTGTGAGCATATTTTGCATTAACTTGGATTCTCACCTGTTACACGTATTTGACATATTCTCCTTTGTCATGTTCACCAGCGTGCTTGCTATAGTAGATGAATAAATTGTCCTGCTCAGTCCTTGTCTGGAGATTTAGTGAAATACTTTTATCCAATCTTCTCATTCTATGTGGACTAACTTTAGTTTTCCTCTTTTTCCACATGGGTATTTTGGGGGAATACTTTATTATGTAGATTGCAGAATTAATCTAAAAATCTGTTTAAGTTCTTCAGCACTAGTCTATGCTCTGAAGTCCTGTGGGTTCTCAAACTAAGGTTTTTCTAAGTCCTCTTTGCATTTCAGTGAGTGTTGTCTTAGTCTGTTCCAACTGCTATAGCAAAAGTACCCTAGAGTGGGTGACTTATAAACAATAGAAAATTTTTTTCTTACAGTCTGGAGGCTGGGATCAGGGTGCTGGCAGATTCATTTTCTGATGAGGACCACCTTCCCGGTTCATAACCTCACATGGTGTAAGGGGCAAGGGAGCTCTCTGGGGTCTATAAGGGCACTAATCCCATTTATGCGGGCTCCACCCTCATGACCTAATCACTTCCCAAAGGCCCCACCTCCAAATACTATCACATTGAGTTTTCAACATAGGAATTTGGGGTGGGAGGTGGGGTAGCACAAATATTCAGTCTATAGCAAGTATTTTAAATCTTATTTTTTTATAATTTGCCCCAGAAATTTTCTTGCCTTGTTTTTAGTATTATCAGTTCTACATAAATTAATTTAAAAAGCATTTTAGGATTAGTTAAATTAATATCCTGTATTTTGTTTTACCAAGGATTTTTTTTGAGACAAAGTGTATAGACTTTTATATCTGACAGAAATATAAATGCCTGTGCATGGAAATCCTGGCAGATAGCACCATATATAGCTATTTGTCAAGCTTTAGATATGAAAGGTCAGACCAGAAGGTGGTAGTTAACCCTGGATCACTCTTTTATAAACACAACCTAGAAGTTCTATTCCATATTAGGACTTTGGGTTTATTACTTGAACTGTGGAACTGAACTTTCCTTGTGATTTGATGAAAATGAGATTTAGTTTCAGTGATGAAGATTATGAAGGGGGAAATTTGCTCTATCTGATTTCAATATTGACTTAATTTATAGAGTAGGGTAAGACATTTATAAACATTTAATTTTGTTTGCTATATTATCTGAAAGAAAAAACCCATCAAGCATAAGGATGTCATGCATAATAAAAATTAATGATGAAGTTAAAACATCCACTGTAAAATGTTAAAAAAATATTGCTTATTTTTGATCATGATACCTTACTGACTTTATGGATCCTTCTGTGCAATTCAGTAATCCCAAATCAATTTGCTCTACTTTTATATGATTTTCTTTAGGAATGAGCATGGGATAATAATTCAGGACTTACCCAGTCATCATTAACACTGAAATATTTCTGTTTGACAGTCTGTCTTATCTGTTTTAACTCTAGAAGAAAATGAAAGCAGTAGCTAATATATTTGGATATGATTTTTAATGCACTATATAAACCATGTCATTTGAATCTCATAACTATCCAGTAAGCAGTCACGACCAATGCCTTTATCTCAGTTTACAGGTATGAGAATAAGCTTTTGTCTGGGAGTTAAATAGCATGCTGAAGATCACAAAGCAGTTCTGGTGACAGAATTGGAATTAGAACACATTGGCTTGATTTTTTTTTTCAATAAAGTGATGTTCCCTCTACAATGAAGGTTATTAATTTTATGGAAGGATATTGAACTTCACAAGAAATTGCAACATAGGACTTATTTAAATAACAGGTTTGCATAAACATTGATAACTTGATTTATTATCCTGTGATTAAAAGGATGGTATGGCCATTTGTACATTGGAGTTTTAGAAGGTAGTGTTGATGATGTCATCATCAGTCTTGGGATTTGCAGTGAAAATGTTCCCTCTGTTATGTAGTACCTCCCCACTTGGTCTAGCTTTTAAGATTGTTGCCTAATGAAAGCAGTGACCAGGGGAGAGTGGTTCCCTTCTTTTCCTTTAACAACTTTACTGCCATTCCCCACCCCAATTTTGAGAAAAAACTCTCTCTGTCTTAAATTATAACTTCTGAAGCAGGTATTAGTCCTAGTAAACCACCTCTTGTTAAAAACAGTGCCTCACTGTATTTTTAGTGGTGTAGTGGCCAGGGGAGAAATACAGGTGTCCCCCACTTTTTGAAAGTTTACATTCTGTTACTTCACTCATACAGAAAACCTACACCTCTTTTCTATAACTGAAAAAAATCTGAAAGGGATTTTCATTCTTTTGAAGAAAGGTGAAAAGCAAAAACAGTGTTCAGCATTTTTTGGCAGCAAGCCCTCACAGAGGCAGCACACACCCTGAGCAACCAGAGCGGCCCCTCCCAGTTCCTTTCTGGGGAACCACACTCAGCAGCTCAACATCAAGCTGCCAGAGTTGAGAGCTGTGTCTGTGAGCATCTGTACCTTATTTCGGTTTATTTTGTGCCTCTGTTAGCAAGATGTGTCCAAAGATATCAGAAAAGCCTGAGAGAGGTGATTTTTTGGGTATGGATACACTTAAAAATATTTTCATATAAATTAATGGTAATTGCCTCTTCACTTTATGCCATTTTGGTGTATGAAAGGTTTCATAAGAACACTCGACTTTGGATAGTGTGGGGGGGAAACCTGTACATATTATTATGCCACTTTCTTTTGGAAATAAGTTACATAGAAATTTATTGAATCATTTCCCTAATTAGCTTTAAAAGTAAAGAAACACTTAAATATACATATATTTACATAAGTTAAACATTAATATAGATATATTAAAAGAAAGCTGTAGTAGCTTTCTGTTGACTGAGGACAAATGCCAGCTGTCTACTTAGAACTAGTTTGTGATTACTTTGGGCTAATGTTTATAGTATACAAGTTACAGTGTTGTTGCTTTTTGAAACTTTGTCCTCTCCAAGATAGCTCTGGTATAATACCATCATAATAGTTTATCTCTGTCAACTGGGTCATTTAGCCTGACTAGTGGGGAATGCAGTTCTAAAATTGGCTTGATTTTTGGAGTTTAATTTTAGTAAAAACTATAAGGTAAATTAGAAAACACCTGATAAACAGATGGTTGCTAGACATACAGAGTAATAGAAAATAAAGACCCATTTTCAATAAAAAAGTAGCTGGATGCTTTATTGAATTCTCTGTTTTGCTTGTATAGACTGATTATCAAGGTAAAGATATCCTAAACATTCTATGACATTTAGAAATGCATTAAGGATCTTCCACCATCCTCATTTTTGTTAGAAAAAAGCAACTTTTTCTGTGACTGTTTTTACTAGAAGACACACTACATTGATGTTACTTTTAACATAAAGCCCAGAAAAGGTCCTTTCAATAGTCTTTCTGGCACAGTTATGAAAGGTAATTCAATAAATGTATAATAGAAGTATAGCACTTTTAAAAAAATATGGGCTAAATACTATAAAAGATTAAATTTTTGAAAAATTTTTCTTTAAAAAAATTTCATAGTAGGAATTCTCAATACTTTACAGTGAACTTCTAAAAAGCTTCTATATAGCAGGACAACATCAACAGGACAAAAAGGCAGCCTACAGTATGCGAGAGTATATTTGTAAATGGGTTATCCCATAAGGGGTTAACATCCAAAATACATAAAGAACTCATATGCCTCAACACCAAAAAGACAAATAACCTGATTAAACAATGGGCAGAGGATCTGAACAGACATTTTTCCAAAGAAATAAGATGGCCAACAGGCACACTGAAAAGATTCTCCACATTGCTAATCAACAGGAAAATGCAAATCAAAACCACAATGAGATATCACTTCACACCAGTCAGAATGGTCACTATCCAAAAGACAAATAACAAGCATTGACAAGGATGTGTAGAAATGGGAACCCTCCTACACTGTTGTTGGGAATGTCATTTGGAGCAGCCACTATGGAAAGCAGAATGGAGGTTCCTCAAAAAACTAAAAATATTAGTACTATATGAGTCAGTGATTCCACTTTTAGGAATTTACCCAAAGAAAACACAATTCCTGATTCAAAAAGATACATGCACCCTTACGTTTACTGCTGTATTATACAGTAACCAAGATATGCAAGGAATGAAAGGGTCCATCAACAGATGAATGGATAAAGAACAAGTGATACATATACACAGTGAAATATTATTCAGCCATAAAGAAGAAAGAAATTCTGCCATTGTGACAACATGAATTGACTTAGAGGGTATTATGCTAAGTAAAATAAGCCAGGTGGAAAAAGACAAATACCATATGATTTCACTTATTTATGGAATCTAAAAACAAAACAAAACAAAATGTACAAAATAGCAGTAGACTCATAGACACTGAGAAATGATTAGTGGTTACCATGGAGGAGGGTTTGGGATGGGTGAGTGAGGGGAATAAAGAGGCACAAATCTCAATGATAATATAAGTTGGTCATGGGGATGGAAATGCATCATGGAGAATATAGCAATGATTCTGTAACATCATTCTATGTTAACAGATATTAACTGCACTACAGTGAGGATTTAATAATGTGTGTAACTGTTGAATCACTGTGTTATATACTTGAAATCAATATAATATCAACTATACTTCAATTAAAAAAGTACAAAAAAATGAACTTCTGATTCCAAAATTAATTTGTTTTCAAGATGGAGACAAATGAAACATTGGGGTTATTTGTTACAGCTTCTCATCTTCATTATGAGAAATAAAGGATGTTCTAATATCATCTTATAGTTGTCACAGAAGCAGTGACCTAAGTTCAGGCCTGAATTATTTTGAATTTTTTTTTTCTCAACACTGTATTTTTCAGAAAAAGCATCGCAGGGAACTCCATGAAGTCAGGGGACAGATGGCCTCATCTTTGCTGGGTATTTCACAATGTGTATCAGCAACATTAACCCCTTAGAATCATGTCTGTGTATATTACAGTAGGTAACATAAACAACAGTATTTAGTTCACTAAGTGTTCATTTTAGTGCACAGTTTTTGTATCCAAGTACCGATGGGGAGGAGGTTGAAAATATCTTTGTAGAACATTGAATGAAGTGGAAGAACAAAGATCATAAGTGATCTATTTATCCCATTGTCAGTGATTAAACTAAGTCACAATTAACTTTAGAACAAATTATCTTTTATAGATGTTGACTATGGTTGCCTTTGCTAAGAAATTGTCATTTTCAAAGTACTTCCTTACTAGTTTTTAATATTAAAGGAAATGGTGCATGTTTTTTTAAAGCCTGAAGTTGTTTTATTGAAACAAGATTTATTAGAGAAATTCTCTGACTAGTCTGTTATATGCTGATTCATATCATAATGTTTTCCTTCCAAGACTCTACACACAACCAACAGAGTCACCACTAATGCTCCTTTGAAGAGTAATTGTTCTTAGCAAAAATAAGGATTCTGGAGTTCTTGTTACAGAACATTTTGTAACAGGAAAGCACATATAAATATACTCCAAAGAAAAAATTAGCAACAGGGTTTCCAGTTTAACAAGAAATTCGTGAGGACTATACCAGGCTATCAGGGGTTGCAAAGATAAGTGTGACCCAACTCTTGTCCTCAAAGACTTTTGTGAACTCAATTGGGGGATAAGATGACACAGTTAGGGAGACTGGAAATGGAGTAGAAGAGACCAGAATGAACTACAGTGATGTTTCTGAGGATGGGAAGATCATATGCGGCTGAAAAGGTCAGAAAAGACTTTGTAAAGAAAGTGGTTGACTGTCACTCTTCTGAGATATCATTTGTGCCCTATTGACATTAGCAGAAGCACCTCCAATACCTGTGGTGTGGTGGTGCTGCCCAGTTGTTTCCCCACTTTTTTGTTTCTTTAAAAGAAACTTGGAAAGCGAATGTGCCAAAGATTTTATTAGTGCTTCATTTGGTATATGTGGTGCCAAGTTTTCTGTTGATAAGTAAACATGTACATTTTGAATGAAGAGAGATGTTTTTGTTTGTTGATTGTTGGAATGGCTAAGGTAGGGCTTTGAAAATGAGGTATACTGCTTAAATCATTCCTACTTTTAATTACTGTTTGCATTTTCACTCATGGTCTGTTTTCCAAAGGCCTTGTTCAACTCTTATATGTGCTGCATTTCTTATGAGAATTTCTTCTCACTCCTTCTTCCTGAAGATTTTTTGCTTGTATGTTTTCTTGGACTCTTTGTTCTCTTCCTGTCGCCATGGCATCTGCATATTCCACTATATTAGATGCAACTTGTTGAATTATTGTTGGGTAGAATTCACGAGGATCTCACAGGAATAACTGTGTTGGAGTTATTGGAAAAGTTCTGTTACTTCTGGTTATGTTCCAGGAAGCTTTAATAGCAGTATGATTGTGATTACTGCTTATCTTCTTGAAAATAGAAATGTCTGCATTTGAGGTTGTGTAATTCAAGCGTTTTAAAATTTCTCACTCATTTGCCTCACCAGGTCCCCACTTGAGACCCATGTAGTTTCAAACTACAGAAGGAAGGAGACACATGTGGATTTTGTTGATTATATACTAAAGTGTACTCTAAAAAGAAATTAAAGCCTTTTGACTTCTAAAACATATGCTGACTCCGTACTTGTGATTGACATGCCAGAAATTGATGCATATATGTGACTTCTGCTGCTCTCTGTATTTGCAAAGGCCAGGGAGTTAGAAGGCTAGCTACAGCTCGTAAGGGGTGGCCTCCCTCATTCATTGCAACTTCTCTGGAGTTAAGTGTCACTCATATAAGAGTAATCTCTTTTCTATTCCAGTTTCACCACTCTACCCAGCTTTTATCCTCTCCCCCTTATAAGGAATTTTTCCCATCCAAGCTAACTGAACTCCTCTGGCCTGTCCTCTCTCTGCCAAAAGGTGTCATTTGCCATTCTTCAGATCTCCTCTTTCTTTGTGTTTGTTAGTGAAGTTGTCTTTCCATTTCTGCCCAGTGAAGTCCTGCTCTTTCTTTTTAAAATGTAGGTCAAACGCCTCTTCCTGCATGAGGTCTTCTGATCTTTCCAGAAACAGTGATCTCTGCTAATGGCATACTGTTCTTTTAGTGCTTATTGTATTGAGTATTCTGTTGTTACTTGTATGAATATTACCCCTAAGAAGAGTCATTGTATCTTTAATTTATTTTTATATTCCCTATAGCATGTAGCATGGTTTTATGCACAAGGTAAGTAATCAGTAAAGATTTTTGGATTTAATGAAATTTGTGAGTCCCACATGTACCAACACACATGAGGTGGCTATGGCTGGGAGACACTGATGCCCACTTCAGCCTCATGCTTTAGAAGACTGTGAATTGTTCTCAACCCTTTTATTATCTTTTGGTTTTCATTCATTTCCTCTTGCAAAGTAAGACACACACCTATCAGAATATTTGGAAGGAATTTTTCTTCATTTAGTAGTATTTTTAATAGCTTTTCCCATATAACTTTGGGGGATGCTTAATCTGAGCTAAGATGATTTGCCTTCTTTTAGTTTGTGTTTTTTAAAGCTGGTGATGGACTGCTAAGACGAAAGAGTTGATAAAACCTGAGATCTGAATTAGGTACATGCGTTTTTAGGTAGCATCCAAGGATTAGGGTGTGAGAATATTGCATAAACTCCAACAGCTTTTTTTCCCCTCCAGCACTGGAATGGGAAGAAGGCCAAACCGTAAAGAGGCCTGAATGATTGCTTAAAAGCACCTCTTGGGTTGCAGCAGAACTTGACTAGGAAAATAAGCTCCAGCAGAACTTTCTAAAGCAATTATTTGACAGAATTGTGCAATTAGTTGCATAGTAAAGGTGCTATTTAAATAAAGGTCATATTTAAACCTGAATTACTATAAAAGTACCTTGAGTATTTATAGTTATAATATCCACTCATGCCTGAGAGAGAAAGGATTTGGGGACAGGAAAAGGAAAAGAGGAAGGGAATAGTTACAGAAAGCAAACTTTTAGGTCAGGGGTCCCCAGCCCTTTTGGATTTATGCAACCCCAGTGAGTCCTCCCCTAAGGGGCTTCCCTCATCCTGCCCAGCATTCGGTCTACCTTCACCTCCACCAGAACTCCTGCTGTAATAGAAACAGGGTAAATGTGTGTGTTTGGGCCAGGCAGGGGTGGTGTGCAGGGAGCATGGGTGTGTGTGTGTGTGTGTGTGTGTGTGTGTGTGTGTGTGTGTGTGTGTGCAGGGAGTAGAGACTAGATAAAGAAAATAAGTCAAATACAGCTCTTGGAGTTTTCAGAACATCTATGAGTTCACAATGGAGGAAAGACAGACTTTTGAAAAGAGATGTTTATTAAAGCTGGCCCCTCTGAGACAAATTATTAGCAATTGTTGATGTAGGACTGTGTATTCATGTTACCTATATTTTTCACTTTAATATTACTTGAAATAATCAAGTAAATATTTATTTATTTATGTTATGGTAAAGTTGACATACATTATATTAGTTTCAGGTGAATAATGATTCAATATTTGTATGTATTGCAAAATGATCACCACAATAAGTCTAGTTAATATTAGTCAGTGTACATTGTTACAGAATTTTTTTTCGTGTGATGAGAACTTTTAAGATTTGCTTTCTTAGCAACTTTAAAATAAGTATTAGAGTGTCAACTCTATGAGAACTTTTAAGATTTACTCTCTTAGCAACTTTCAAATAAGCATTAGAGTGTCACTATAGTCACCATGCTGTACATGACATTCCCAGGACTTATTTATTTTATAACTGGAAGTTTACATCTTTTGACCCCCTTTACCCATCTCATCCCTCCACTCCCCTGCCTCTGACAACTATGCAGGTATTCTGCTTTAAAAATACAGATTTCTTTGAAATATTTAAGGGTCTACTTCTTGGATTAATTAACAAGTTTTGGCCTAATAGCTAAATGTGTATCTTTAATTGCTTATGATTTTTTTCCTCTGCCAGAAATTCTCTTCTCTCCTTGTTTACCTGGTAGATTTCTATTTATCCTTTAGGACGCAGCTTAGATGCCACTTGCTCCGTGTGACTGTTCCAGATCCGTCTCCTTCGTTCATGAGAAGCACTTTTCCCTCCGTCTAGGTTCTCATTTAGATTGGTCTTTTCACACTTCCCTTATAATTTTTGTTAACATTCTGGCTTCCCAATAGACTGTAAGGATAAATACTATGGCATCCTTGATACTATTTCTTTGGACTCAGTATTGACAGTGACAAAAAGCAAGCACTCAAACATCGATGGAATTTTTTAAAATTGGAAATCAAGTTCAAATGAATCCTACTAGATGATTTTCAGTTCAGTCCTTGCCAGGTCTAATATTTTTTGATTTCAGGAGGAATATATAATTTTTAGTAAACTTAACAATAATGATGATAATAATAAAAATACAGAACTGAACATGTTAAGGGAATTTATTATATTCTATATACTGTGATTTGTACATACATTCATTTAATTTTGGCAACAGCCCTGTGGTGTTGTTAGTATTATTATCACATTGACAGATGTGGAAGAGATTATGGGATTACTCAAGGTCACATAACTCATAATTGGCAGGATTTGAACCTCAGTCTGTCTGATTTCTGAGCTTATCTGTCAGCAGGGTTAGAATGCAAAGGTGAATAAACTGAGCAGCCCTCTGGCATTTATTTATAAAGGTTAGTAACACACCAATCACTGGAATAAGAATGAATACTATCAGTTCAAACAGGTTTCCATATACTAATTCTTACCTATCTGGTAAAAAGGCCGTAACCGAGCCCCTGAAGGAGGCACCAAACCTTGGACCAAGCCGATCCCAGTTCCCTAAGCTAGAAGCTGTATCCTACCCTGAAACCATACAGTGTTTCTATTTTTATACCTCATCTCCTACTAGTGTGCCAGTTTAAACAGCATGATAGAATGAGATTCAGTTTGAGCCAAGGCCTATGCGTCCAGCACTCACAGTCCAGAGGGCAGTGCTTCTGTGCAGCTGCTCAGGCTGGGCTGTGGGACGCAGGTCTGGGGGGCCCAGCTCAGCGCCACCTCCAGCCTGTAATGGAGGCGAGGCTGAAAGGAGATTTGGAAATTAGAGGGAGTCAATGGGGCGCAGGTGCTGTGAGCCTCATCCCAGTGAGAGGGTGGCAGGGAGAGCCTGACGTTGAGTGAGCTGGGGATTGGGGAGTAGAGACCCTGTGTTGGTCATGCCAGAGAAATCTGTAGGGAAAGAAGCTGGTGGATGCAGCCGGTGGCAGAGAAGAGAGGACAGTGGATGGGAAGTAACAGTGGGTCAGAGGAACTGTGAAGAACCAAGCAGAGAAGGTGCATTCGTGCCATCAGGGATGGGTGGGGCCCCCGTGTGGGTGGAGCCCCCATGTGGGTGGAGCAGTCAGCCGTGGGCATCTGTACAGCAAACCAGTGCAGATGTCTGCAGGACGGTTACCTCTTTCTCTGCTCCTTTTCTCCCCTAATGGGGTCAGAAACAACTGCTCATCAGCCAGTAACGAGGCTACAGAGATCTGCTGGCCAAGTGAGGGGAGCCAGGCAGGGATGACCAGAGTTTCCTTTTTATGTGAAGTGTGTATTTAATTACAGAACTGAGACTATTTTAAGGACTTTTTATTATCCAACACCTGGCACACAACTGTGGGGCCTGTCTTAGATTTAATCCAGGGCCAGAGGAAGATTTAGCCTGGCAGGGTAGATTTACAGGGGTGCTTGAGAAGGGAAAACAGTTGCTTTATGACCTTCATGTATTGCTTTCACTACCCTGGGTCTTATTTCTTCTCTCCTAGACATTAAGCTCCTTGAGTGTAGGAGCTTAGAAATTAAAGGGAGGTGATGTCTTAGTCATTTGTACATTGTACAGAGCTGAGCATGCATTTATTTGTTTAATACATATATACTGAATAAATATTTGGTTATGAGGTTAAGTGATATGTGATCTTTAATTACCAAGTAAAAATAGGTACTGGGATTACTGTTTTTGTTAAAAGAAACCTTTAATTTTAGAGTAGTTTTAGATTTATAGAAAAGCTATGAAAATAGCATAGAGTGTTCCTACATACCTCATGCCCCATTGCCCTACTGTTAAAATTCTACTTTAGTATGACACTACTGATGAACCAGTGGTTACTTTTTATCTGTACAAATTCCACTTCTTACAGTATGAGATGATAGAGGAAAGCATGCCACAGTATTTATTTCCAAGAGTAGCCATGTTGATTTGCAGATCAAGGTTTTGTACTATTTGTTAAATTTATTCATGAGATTGCTTTCTGAAAGTAATACATTTCCTAATTTCAGTTACAAATTAAACTGTATTGCCGAATTCCTACTGAGTCACATCACTAAGTCCCAGGCCCTTGAACTTCACAAAGTAGTTACATTTTTCTTTAAAATGGTTCAGGAGGAACTTGATATTTATGTGAGCTGTCATATTCTCTATTCCATGATGGAGTGCTTCATGTCGTTGCCAGAAATAACACGGATGTAAAGTTCAGATTATTTTTGGTTCAGGTGGTTTTGTACAGAGCCATAATTTATCAGGAGGTGATCAAGTAAAACGTTCTAATTCAAGAAATCTTCCTCCTTGTAGAGCTCAGCCTTTATATCCTTGATCCAAACAAGTTGTGTGGTCTTCCTTACAGAATAATCACACAAAAAAAGTTGATATAAGAAAAATACTTGAGAAGCCAAAAGCCCTAGGTAAACGAGTAATAGAATCATTTTTTTGTGTTGTATGATATATACTTTATCACCAGCTGCCTGAACTGTATTTGGGAGTCTCTTATTTAATACTTATGTGTTCACAAGGAGTTTTTAAAGTATTAAAATAAACATGGTGAGGCTGAAGTACTGTCAAATGGTGGGCCTGTGTAAAAATGGCTTGATAAACTTGTTTACACATATAACTTAATCACCTGTAGTGGAGATTTCATCCATCTCACACCTTGTCTAACGTCACTCATTCTCAGCGGTTTTGTGATCACTGGGGCTCTTTTGTCATGCCCACCGCCAGTGCTGGTGAGTGTCTGTTACTGGTTGTCTTAAGTCCCTCTGAACTCAGTATGTCTAAAACCAACTCACCTTTTAAAGTCATGATTATTTCCCCTGACATCCCCTTTTCAATGTGTGGTAGTAATTCAGCGACCATCCTTAAGCCTCATACTGTACCTTTGACTTTCTTTCCACCCCTGTATTCCAGCCATCTTCACACTGTTGCCTTGGAGTGGTCTTTGTACGCATTATTTCTTTTCCACTTCCAAATCCTTAGTCCAAAGCTGGATCACCTTATATCTGGATTATTAATATATCAACCTAACTGGTCTATCTTCCTCTATTTTCTCTCCCCCAAAGTACACAGACCACACTCACACACCACACCCCTTGTATACTCTTCTTGCACGCACACACACACACACACACACACACACACACTTTAAAAATGGTCTAGCTCATAGTCAGATTAATGTTCCTAAAGTGCTTACATCATTTCAACATGCTAAAAAACTTCAGCGGATGACTCCTCATGCTTACAGGATGTGGTCTGGATTCTCAGTCTGACTTTGTAGGCCGTTCACCTTTTTGTTCACTATATTGAGAGCTCTTCTGTCATAGCCCTGGATTTCTGTATGGAGAAAAAGATTTGTGTGCTCTTTATTGAGACTTTCTACATAGTGAATTAGGCTTTGTTTAATAAAGTCAGCTTTTTTGTGGCATCCTGTAGACGCATTCAGGATTGTACATTGGTCTTGAGCTAGATCCCCCATAGCTCCCATAAAAAATTGAGAACATACTTAACCCAGGCAGCTGAACGATTCATCCTCAGCCTTCTGAAAATTTATAGGATTAAGTGAAGTTGGTATTTCAAATAGAGGCACTGTAAGCATCCTGCATTTGCTTAACTCAGTAAGTAGGGGCTTTTACTACAGTTTTATACAATTTCAGTATTGTTCTCTTGAAACACTTTGGTCAAATGGTTCCCTGTCTCTGAAGCATTTTGTGAAGAGCCCTCTTCCCCAAATGTTTGTGTGTTTGAGGGGGATCCTAAAAGCCTCATGGGATAGAGGCCTTTATTGATACATCATTATATATTAATATATTTAATTAAATCCATTATAATATTGGTAATATGAATTGGATTTTACATACGACCTCTTATTTCATACTGAGTGGTAACTAGTTATTTTATAACATTACATGGTAAAGGTGGAAAGAATGATATTGTATATTTTATTTCACTCATTATTTACATTTGACTTTGAATTGTTATATTTACCCTGTGCTTGCCT
>JAVSCE010013792.1:0-104298 GCA_032199065.1 Smutsia gigantea | reverse complement strand
CACATTACTTTCAATGCTCTCCTGTCTCAGTGTTTCACTGAATTGAAGTGACATTGTTCACACGAAATGAACCGAAGTCCCTAACTCATAGACTTGTGCTTCTGTTCTTCCTCAATCTATCCTCCACATTAAAGCGGGAGGATACTTGTGCAGTTCTGAATGAGATCACACCACTTCTGCACTTCAAACCTTCTACTGGCTCCCCCTTGCATTAGGACTAAAATAAGAACCCTGTAGCAGGTATGCAAGGCCCTGCACGGCCCTTTACTGGCCAATCCTCAGACCTTGTCTCCTACCACTCTTCTGGTCATGAACTCTATTCCAGCTTTCCTGGCCTTTCTTTCTAATTCCCTAAACACACAAAGTTAATTTTCGCTTCATGACCTTTGCATCCACCATCCCCCGTGCCTGGAATGCTTCCCTCTATTCTTCTATGGCCAGAGCTACTTCCCTATGGAGCTCTTAGCTTCAAAGAGACCATTTGAACACATGATCTAGACACCTTCTCCCCAGGATTCACTCCATCTCAGAGTACTATTTTATCTTCTTCCTATTAGTGATTTTGATCTGAAGTGATCTTAGTTAATCATTTTATTGGTTCTTTTCTGTCTCCTCCACTTAGAATGTGAGCTTGTTGAAAGCTGGAAACTTCTTACCTTGCTCACAGATAAGTTTCCTGTGCCTTGAAAAAAGCCTGGCATATAATAGACACTCCATAATATTTAACTCAGTGAGTTCACCCTGAGGTGTATATAACTAATCACACTTCATTTTTTAGAGATGACTTTGCTAAGAACAGGAAAAGTAATAGACAGCCTGAAGTGTCAGGACTGTAGGCTCTCAGATGAAAGAGAGGTGCATATAGAAATTAGAGGCTGTTTCAGAAAAAAAAAAACTTTATCTTGTTTTTCAGTCTGCTTTGTCTAGTGTAACATTTCCGCAAAATATGTTTCTTCTATTTCCACTACATACTAACCACGCACAATATGCTAGTAAACTTAGTATGTACTTGGAAAATAGGGATTTGTGCGCACTGTGGTCTGGAGGCAAAAACCAGCATAAGAAGTTCAAGGAATTGAAGGAATTGGTGGGAAGTGGTGGGATGTGAGGCTAGAGAAGGACATGGGGCCTTTTCAGTAAGGGCCATGAAAGCCTTATTAAGGAGTTGGACTTACTGTCCTATGATGGGAAACCACTCCTGAGTTATAAGGGGGGTGACATGACTTACTTTTTGTAGTGCTCCCTCATTGCACTGTGGAAAATGGTTTAGGGAGTAGGGGGTGATTTTAAAGGAAAGCGCTGGTTAGGAAGTCCCTGCAGTATTTCAGCTTCTTGATGTAGCATGAAAAATGTCAGCTAAGGCACTCTCTGGTAGGTAAATTGTTCCAAGGTGAATCAATAGAATTATAGGTCGCAATGCTATCTCATGGCCTTGAAGCATCTTCTCTCATAATCACTCCAGGAGCAGCAACACCAGAAAAAATAAAAATCTTGGGTCCTTGGGTCTTATTTTGTTTACAGCTACTACTTTATAGCTCTGAAAATTACTCCCACCCAATCTGTACCTTTATAGTGGAAACGGAAATTAAACTCTCAGAGATAAGATCAAAGAATAAATTCTTGATGAGATAGCCAAGGAAAGAGACATTAATGTCACAAACTATTATACAGGGAAAAAAATTAGTCGGTGATGCTTTGAAATCACAGGGGAGTAAGTGTCATATCTGCTCAATATACGTGCTAGGTTGACATTAAGATAACTTTCTGCAACCACGAGATAATCTGGCTGCACAGCTTCTGAGACAATTGTATTTCAAATTTCATTGATTTTTTTTTGATAAGGATATTGAAAATTTTTAGATGGTCAGTTGTCTTTTATAGCTGAAAAGAAAATCTCCCTAAATCTTCCTTCCTATGTAGATAGTCACATTGTTTTGGCTTGCTTGTTTGTTTAAATAAGATTTTTCCTCATATTTATTTCCTCTTATATATCTGTTTTGTTCTCCATTCAATTACACACATACACTAGAATTAAAAGAAATCATGATGTATCTTGAATTTCCTCTTTAGAGATTCATATTTACCAGAAAAAATGAAAACAATGAGAAAATGAGTTCCTACAAGGTATTTAGTTTAAAAACAATGAACAGTCATTTTCAAAATGAAGATTTTAAAGCATTGAAATGTTCTAATACGGAATAAAAAAAATATGTCACATTACTAAGCTAGGAGAGTGCAGTGGAATCTTTTTTATTTTTTTAAAGAGGAAGTTTGAAAAAAAAGCTCTCTGTGTTGTTGAAATGAAATAAGAACATTAGCCAATCAGAATACAAATTAAGCTTAACAAAGCACTCTAACATATCAGCTTTTAACAGATGGGGTAGACTTAGTTCTAAGACTTAAGATCTTTATTTGCATGATTCTAGGTAAACTCTTCAGTCCCTCTAGGAAGAAATGCAGTGAAGTAACCTCAAGTCACCCTTGAGGACCCAGGAGCCTATGAGTGGAAGTCACAAAAGCTTATACAGCCACTAAGTGCATAGCCAATCACTCAGCTCCTACTTCTGACTCCAATGCTCATGTTCTTAACACAACTGCACATATGTTTGAATAATTTATGAATATAGTTGAATGAAAGGAAGTACAATATAGCAGTAATGTACACAGACTCGAGTCCAGCTGTCTCAAGAGTTCCAGAGTCAACACTGATGAGCTGTGGAAGTCTCTCAAGCAATTTGGACATCCAGGTTATTACTGGTTAACAGAAGAATCCTAAGGCTTTGTGAAGATCGAGTATGTTAATACATCATGAAACATTTCAAACAGTGCTCAGAAAGTGTTGGATATTATTATCAGCATATCAAAAACTAATATTTGAATGACACTGCTTATTCAGTTAGCCACCTAAAATTATTCTAAATTTCCCAGCAAATGTCTGTAATGTGATGGAAAGAATACTGGGCACACAGTCTAGACACCTGACTGCAAGTTCCAGGTCCGCTACTTTACAGCAGGGTAACAGGACTGGCTGCTTGGCTGCTCTGAATGTCACCTCCCTCGTCAACAAAGTAATAGGTTTGGCTTATGTGATCTCCAAATGTTTCATTAGGTCTGTATTTAACATTTCATCTGTGGTAAAGTCATTAGACACTACAAAGTAGGCTAGAGAAATCTGCCCTAAGGAAAAAAAAAAAAAAAGAAATAACAAGGAAGGAGAAATGCAAGAAGACCTGGCTCATTTCTGTAGAAACTTTTCATCTGGGCCCCGTAGCTTTATCTCTTCTTTTTTTGAATAATTTCCAGAGAAGAATTCTTCTCAAATGGAAAAAAGATCAAGAATTTACCCCATTTTACCTTGATAGAAATCATCTCTCAGTCACCCAGTGGAATTAATTTATTTCTTAGACAGTAAAATTCATGTTCTTTTCAGATCTTTATTTCGTGGGCGCTCTCTTTACTGTACTGTGTTTACATAATAGGATAAAGTACATTTAATTTCTCCTTTACCTATACAAAATCTTCACACAGATTTACAAACAATGTGGGGGAGTAGAGCTAACATCTAGATTAAACATGCGGCCTACAACGACCACCATTTTGTTTCTCTGTAACTCATATTAGTGACTCTACCCTAAAAATCTCTATTAAAAGCAACATTACTATTTTAAGTGCGTCTCTTCCAAAGGGAACACAATGACCACAGGGGCAAGTATTCCATATCAAAGGAGAGTTACCAGGGATGCTCTTGTACCTAGGGGAAGCTGGCCATCATTCAAGTGGGGACATTTGAGGAATGCAGAGAGGCCCAGGTACAATGCTCCCTTCAGGAGGGGGATTGGAGTTCCCACCATTATAGCCTTTCCTTTGGGCTGAGATAGTGTACAAAAAAATCTAGTGGATAACCACAGGCTACAGAAAGTGTGACACCTGACCCATTAGCATCTCTGAGTGGAAAAGTAGATCGGACCTACAACCTACAGAAGCTAACCTCAGAACAGAGCTCAAAACATCCTCACAGAAATGGGAAAATGAAGGAAGATCAAACTTGTAGGTACTGCAGGTACCCACATGGAGCAAGAGTGTGGTGAATTTGTGGGGCACCCAAGGACATGACACACAGATGGAAAAAGGCAAGAAGGGCAGAGCATTCAATCACTCAGAAATACTCCATGAACACATGTTCTGTGTCAGCCAGCTGTTGAGGACAGAGCAGTGAACAGCTCTAGTTATTGTGTCAAAAGCCTGTGGTTCTGGGATGGAGAAGGAGATGTGGGGGGAGATAAGTCAGCAGGCAGGCATTAAAAAATATATATGTATACAAAATTTATATGTAATATATATTACATATATATATTTCTCATTCCCTGCTTAGTGCCTAGCAGGGACTAAGAGGCTTTCCAAAGAGACCCGAGCATGGGTAACAATTACCCAAGTAGAGATGGGGGATCTGGTTTGTGGACCTGGGGAGGGATGTGGCCTCCCAGGCATAGCGAACAGCATGGGCAAAGGCCTAGAAAGGCGAGTAAGCATGTGGTGCTCCTGGGGCTTTGAGAATGACTGGAAAAAATAACGGGGGTGGGGCAGGGTGATGCAGAGATGAGTACAGGGAATGAGTACGGAGATTTACTGATGCAAAAGCACTCCTTGAGTGTCATGCGTAAAATGTACTTCAGGTGTGCCTTGGGGATGAAGAGGGACACTTCATGGGATCATTTTGTTGCCTCTATCTAGGCCAAGACTTAACTGATTGTATGAGTATCAAAGAGATTTTTCAGATTTTATGGAATACACACTATTCTGAAAATAAATTTTCCCCACACCTGGGCCTTTCTCCAAAGAACCTCCTTTTCTGGAATGCTGAGGGGTTCTTGGAGAAAAGCTTACTTCCTAGAGGTGCAGGGGTTGCTAAAAATGATCTACTTATTCTAAGGTTCCCATAAACCTAATAAATTAAAACACTATCTGTGTTGAGTGCCTAGAAAGGCATATTGCTAGTCTATGTATAGAAAACAAGATAAGGACAAATGCATGGAAAAGATAAAGTCTCTTCCTTGGAAGAGTTTATGTTTTTGTTATAGAAACAAAGCATAGAAGATGGCAAGAAAATAAAGCAGCAAAGGGGTATTGTCACTCGGAAGGCATTGCTAAAGAAAGCAAGATAACTGCTGAGGGCTGCAAAATGATACACAGACAGCGTGATCTCAACTGCATAAAAATAAATATGCACATAAAATTTTCAAAGGAAATCATCAAAATTTTAGCATTGGCTTTTATTAGTATAAAATTATAGATCATGTCTGCTATCTTGGTTAGTTAGGCTATTTTATATTATCTTTTCAAATAATCCTATTGACTTATCAACAAAAATAATAAAAACAGTGTGTTAAGGGAACTGAATAAAGGGTAGAGAGGAATGGGAGAGATATATTTGGCACAATTTCTAATCAGATTTCAATTAGACAGGCAATGAGAGAGATGGAAAGGCCGAGAATCAGACTCCCCTATTCCCAGGCTTAAGTGCTAACCCATCAGTCTTGTGGCTTCTAAGTCACCTTGAGTTGTGATGGTTCATTCTTCTTCATGAAGGTCTGTGGTTTTGCTCATTGATACATAATGAATGATAGGATTCTACTTAAAGTTACAGGTGAGTGATAACAGATTGCAGGCTGCTGGGGTAGGGTGAAATGCTAACACTCACTTAACTCTCAAGCTGATCCGACCTTGCACTTACGTTCTTTTCAAAGAAAAGATCGTGGACACCTGGGTGGCTCAATATCTCTTTCCTTTGTATGGAACTTGAGATCCAAACTGGCCTTCATAAAGTTCTTTTTAATTTTTGTCTATTTTTCCTTCGCAGGCATTTGTTTCCTTTAATCTGAAAACAAAAGCCAAACTACTTGACCAATCAAATGAAAACTTTTTTGAGTATTTGCTATAAATACATCACACTAAGTAAATGCTGATTTCTTTGTTTCTTGAATTATCCAGATAATTGTAATCACAGAAAACTAGATGATGAGATGGATTAAAACTTCCAGGCAATAGGTCACTAATTTGTGCAGTTTGGAGACAGTGTTGCTATTTATGAACTCCATTTTTCTAATTTTAATCTTTGTTTTCCAGGATTGTACTAAATTTTCATTCAAAGGGGTCTCTTCTGATAATTAACACGTTGCCTTTTACCATGGTTATCTTTTTAATTATTCTGACATCCAAGTTCAATGAAGACAGGAAATTAAGGTGGTACCTTTTCAGAGCTCAAGGAATTAAAGGCACATATCTCAAGGAAATGTGGAGGAATGGCCATACTGGGGAAAGAATGTGGAATCAATAGTGTAGCCTTTATTGCAGTGTGCATGAGGTTAGCTGTGTGTTAATCCTTCAATAAAACAAAAGTGATGCTCTTGTATCTCTACTAAAGATGAATCAAATCAATATCTCATTATCTAATAGAATATGAATATATGAACATCCTGCCTCTTCCTTCCTCTCTTTTCTCTGCCCTTCCCGCCTCTCTTTCTCAGCTCTTTTCCCCTCTACCCCTTTCTCCCTGTTTTCCTCCTTTCCCTGTGCATCTGCCCTTCCTTTATTTGAAAGACAACTACCTCAAAGCCACAGTGAGGGATAATAATTGAACTATGTCAGCAAAATTCTAGATAAAGAATACAATGATTGCTCAAGTCCATTTTATCTTCACTAAATTACCTTTTCTTTTTAATCCCCAAAAGGATAGACATGCTTTGAACGTCTCATGTGTGATATACATTCTAATGAGATCCATTTAATTGTGCTTTACCACTACCAAGATATTCAGCCTCAAAGATATTAAAATAATTGAAAACCTTTTGATACAGCCAAGAAAGTAAGTATGCTCCTATCCTGCAGCTCCATGTGGAGTTAAATATTACTTCCTTCAGCACTGCATAGAAGACGAGGGTATAGTGGCCCGCCTTAGCAAGTGTGTCAAAATTTTCTGCGCTGATGACGTATTTTTCTCAGGTGTATGGGCTAATCTTTATATTATTTTATATCCTTGGATGTCTAGCAAAGGCACATCAAGATGCCTTTGTGAGGCAAAATTTTGAAAGTTAATAAAACTTTTAGGGTACCTGAAGGAGAAATAACTCAGTAACAAAGCGCATATTTTTGCTTAATTATTTTTTTGTACTTAATACTATATATATATTTTTTATATTATTATTTTTTATTAAGGTATTATTGATATACACTCTTCTGAAGGTTTCACATGAAAAAAAATGTGGTCAGTACATTTACCCATATTATCAAGTCCCCACCCATACCCTAATACAGTCACTGTCCATCAGTATAGTAAGATGCCACAGATTCACTATTTGCCTTCTCTGTGCTACACTGTTTTCCCCATGATCCCCCACACCATGTGTACTAAACAAAATGCCCCTCAATCCCCTTCTCCAACCCTCCCCACCTGCCCTCCCACAACCCTCCCCTTTGGTAACCACTAGTTCCTTCTTGGAGTCTCTGAGTCTGCTGCTATTTTGTTCCTTCAGTTTTGCTTCGTTGTTATGCCCCACAAATGAAGGACATCATTTGGCACTTGTCTTTCTCCACCTGGCATATTTCACGGAGCATAATATCCTACAGCTCCATCCATGTTGTTGCAAATGGTAGGATTTGTTTCTTTCTTAAGGCTGAATAGTATTCCATTGTGTATATGTACCACCTCTTCTTAATCCATTCATCTACTGATGGACACTTAGGTTACTTCCATATCTTGGCTATTGTAAAAAGTGCTGCAATAAACATAGGGGTGCATATGTCTTTTTGAATTGGAGAAGTTGTATTCTTTGGGTAAATTCCAAGGAGTGGTATTCCCGGATCAAATGGTATTGGTATTTTTAGTTTTTTGAGGAACCTCCATATTGCTTTCCACATGGTTGAACTAGCTTACATTCCCAACAGCAGTGTAGGAGGGTTCCCCTTTCTCTGCATCCTCGCCAGCATTTGTTGTTCTTAGTCTTTTGGATGCTGGCCATCCTTACTGGTGTGAGGTGATATCTCATTGTGGTTTTAATTTGCATTTCCCTAATGATTAGTGATGTGGAGCATCTTTTCATGTGTCTGTTGGCCATCTGAATTTCTTCTTTGGAGAACTGTCTCTTCATATCCTCTGCCCATTTTTTAATTGGGTTATTTGCTTTTTGGGTGTTAAGGCATGTAAGTTCTTTATATATTTTGGATGTTAACCCATTGTTGGATATATCATTTACAGATATATTCTCCCATACTGTAGGATGCCTTTTTGTTCTGTTGCTGGTGTCCTTTGCTGTACAGAAACTTTTTAGTTTGATGTAGTCCCATGAGTTCATTTTTGCTTTTGTTTCCCTTCCTCAAGGAGATGCGTTCAGGAAGAAGTTCCTCATGCTTATATTCAGGAGATTTTTGCCTATGTTGTTTTCTTGTTTCATGACTTACATTCAGGTCTTTGATCCATTTTGAGTTTACTTTTGTGTGTGGGGTTAAGCAATAATCCAGTTTATTCTCTTGCATGTAGCTGTCCAGTTTTGCCAACACCAGCTGTTGAAGAGGCTGTCATTTTCCGCATTGTATGTCCATGGCTACTTTATCATATATTAATTGACCATATATGGTTGGGTTTGTATCAGGGCTCTCTAGTCTGTTCCATTGGTCTATGGGTCTGTTCTTGTGCCAGTACCAAATTGTCTTGATTACTGTGGCTTTGTAGTAGAGCTTGAAGTTGGGGAGCATAATTCCCCCAGCTTTATTCTTCCTTCTCAGGATTGCTTTGGCTATTCGGGGTCTTTTGTGGTTCCATATGAATTTTAGGACGATTTTCTCTAGTTTGTTGAAGAATGCTGTTGGTATTTTGATAGGAATTGCATTGAACCTGTAGATTGCTTTAGGCAGGATGGCAATTTTGACCATATTAATTCTTCCTATCCATGAGCACAGAATGTGTTTCCATTTTTTGGTATCTTCTTTAATTTCTCTGATGAGTATCTTGTAGTTTTCAGAGTATAGGTCTTTCACTTCCTTGGTTAGATTTATTCCTAGGTATTTTATTCTTTTTGATGCAATTGTAAATGGAATTGTTTTCCTGATTTCTCTCTCTGCTAGTTCATTGTTAGTGTATAAGAATGCCACAGATTTCTGCGTATTAATTTTGAATCCTGAACTTTGCTGAATTCAGATATTAGATGTAGTAGTTTTGAAGTGGATTCTTTAGGGTTTTTTATGTACAATATCATGTCATCTGCACACAGGGACAGTTTAACTTCTTCCTTGCCAATCTAGATGCCTTTTATTTCTTTGCATTGTCTGAGTGCCATGGCTAGGACCTTCAGTACTATGTTGAATACAAGTGGGGAGAGGGGGCTCCTTGTCTTATTCCTGATCTTAAAGGAAAAGCTTTCAGCTTCTCTCTGTTAAGTATAATGTTGGCTGTGGTTTTGTCATATACGGCCTTTATTATGTTGAGGTACATGCCCTCTACACCCATTTTGTTGAGAGTTTTTATCATGAATGGATGTTGAATTTTGTCATATGCTTTTTCAGGATCTATGAAGATGATTATGTGGTTTTTGTCCTTCTTTTTGTTGATGTGGTGGATGATGTTGATGGATTTTCGAATGTTGAACCACCCTTGCATCTCTGGAATAAATCCTACTTGATCATGGTGGATGATCTTTTTGATGTATTTTTGAATTCGGTTTGCCAATATTTTGTTGAATATTTTTTGCATGTATGTTCATCAGGGATATTGTCTGCTTGATCTTTGTTTTTATTTGGTCATTGATTTATTGATTATTTAGGAGTGTGTTATTAAGTCTCCATATGTTTGTGCGATTTTTCATTTTCTTTGAGTAATTTATTTCTAGTTTCATATCTTTGTGGTCTGAGAAACTGGTTGGTAAAATTTCAATCTTTTTGAATTTACCGAGGCTGTTTTTGTGGCCTAGGATATGATCTATTCTTGAAAATGTTCCATGTGCACTTGAGAAGAATGTGTATTATGCTGCTTTTGGGTGTAGAGTTCTGTTAGGTCCATCTGTTCTAATGTGTTGTTCAGTGCCTCTTTCTCCTTACTTATTTTCTGTCTGGTTGATCTGTCCTTCAGAGTGAGTGGAGTCTCCTAGAATGAATGCATTGCATTCTATTTCTCCTTTTAATTCTTTTAGTATTTGTTTCACATATGTAGGTGCTCCTGTGTTGTGTGCATACATTTATAATGGTTATATCTTCGTGTTGGATTGACCCTTTTACCATTATGTAATGTCCTTCTTTGTCTCTTGTGACTTTCTTTGTTTTGAAGTCTATTTTGTCTGATACAAGTACTGCAACTCCTGCTTTTTTCTCCCTATTAGTTGCATGAAGTATCTTTTTCCATCCCTTCATTTTTAGTCTGTGTATGTCTTTGGGTTTAAAGTGAGTCTCTTGTAGGCAGCATATAGATGGGTCTTGTTTTTTTATCCATTCAGTGACTCTACGTCTTTTGATGGGTGCATTCAGACCATTTACATTTAGGGTGATTATGGATAGGGATGTACTTATTGGCATTGCAGGCTTCAGATTCATGGTTACCAAAGGTTCAAGGTTAACTTCCTTATTATCTAAGAGTCTAGCTTAACTCACTTAGTATGCTATTACAAACACAATCTAAAGGTTCTTTTTTTCTTCTTCTTCCTCCTCCATTCTTTATATATTAGGTATCATATTCTGTACACTTTGTCTATCCCTTGATTGACTTTGGAGATAGTTATTTTAATTTTTGCATTTTCTTAGTAATTAGCTCTTCTACTTTTTTTACTGTGGATTTTTTTTTTTTTTTTTTACCTCTGGTGACAGCTATTAAACCTTAGGAATACTTCCATCTATAACAGTCCCTCCAAAATTCACTGTAGAGATGGTTTGTGGGAGGTAAATTCTCTCAGCTTTTGCTTATCTGGAAATTGTTCAATCCCTCCTTCAAATTTAAATGATAATCTTGCTGGATAAAGTATTCTTGGTTCAAGGCCCTTCTGCTTCATTGCATTAGATACATCATGCCACTCTCTTCTGGCCTGTAAGATTTCTGTTCAGAAGTCTGATGATAGCCTGATGGGCTTTCCTTTGTATGTTATCTTATTTCTCTCTCTGGCTGCTTTTAATAGTCTGTCATTATGCTTGATCTTTGCCATGTTAATTACTATATGTCTTGGCGTTGTTTTCCTTGGGTCCTTGTGTTGGGAGATTTGTGCATCTGCATGGCCTGAGAGACTATATCCTTCCCCAGATTGGGGAAGTTTTCAGCAATCACCTCCTCAAAGACACTTTTTATCCCTTTTTCTCTCTCTTCTTCTTCTGGTACCCCTACAATGTGAATATTGTTCCGTTTGGATTGGTCACACAGTTCTCTCAATATTCTTTCATTCTTAGAGATCCTTTTTTCTCTCTGTGCCTCAGCTTCTTTGTATTCCTATTCTCTAGTTTCTATTCCATTTATCGTCTCCTCCACCGTATCCTATCTGCTTTTAATACTGTCTATTGTTCTCTTCAATGATTGGATCTCTGACCAGAATTCATTCCTGAGTTCTTGAGTATCTTTCCATACCTCTATGAGCATGTTAATGATTTTTACTTTGAACTTCCTTTTAGGAAGAGTCATGAGGTTGATGTTATTTAAATCTTTCTCACAAGCGGTATTAATAATTTTACTCTGAACCAGATTCCTTTGGCTTTTCATATTTGTATATGGTGCCCTCTATTCCCTGGAGCTGCTCAGCCCCAGAAGCAATGTCAGGGGTCACAGGGGAGTGGTATTGGTGCCTGGGGGAGGAAAGAGCTGTTTCCTGCTACCTGGCTGCTATGCGTGTCTCCACTGCCTGAACCAGTGGGCTGAGCACACAGATATAAGCCTCTTTGCTTTGCATTTGTAGTTGCTGTAGAAAGATCTTCCCTCTGGCTGGCCTAACACCAGGGTAGGGTTTGCTGGTTTGTGAGCCAGGTGGGGCTGGATGAAAGCAAGGCACAGTAGGCTGCATGTCATGGAGGGGGTCCTTGGAGCTGTGTAGCCAGCCAGGGTGCTGGAGGACCTGAAGATCATCTAAGGAGGAAGATTTATTTTCCCTCCTTCAATATGAAAGTCTATATGGCAAAGCTCCCAACCTGCTGGTCACAGTGCACCTGGACAATTTTTTCTACCTGTCTTCTCTCCTGAGCAGTAAGCTCTGTGCAATCCTTGCCCCTTTAACAGCCCTCTTGCTAAGGGCTTCCTTGTTAGGAAGTCTCTCAGACTACCCACCTTTCTTTTGTCCCAGAGCAGCCAGATATGGATCCCTGCTTTCCACAAGCAGCTGGAATCTCAGTCTCTCCAGGAATTCTGCCTGTCTTAGATTTCCAACCACGTAATCATGAGAGTATCATGCAATCACCATGAATTGTATGTTTGTGCTCCCATAGCAGATCTCCAGAGTTAGGTATTCAGCAGTCCCAGGCCTCTATTCCCTCCCTGCTTGGTTTCTCTTCCTCTTGCCGGTGATCTGGGGTGGGGGAAGAGCGTGGGTCCCACTGGGCCACAGCTTTAGTACGTTACCCTGTTCTGTGAGGTCTGCTCTTTTCTCCAGGTGTATGCAGTCTGGCACAGTCCTCTTTCCTGTTGCTCTTTCAGGATTAGTTGTATTAATTATATTTTCATATTCTACGCAGTTTTAGGAGGAAGCCTATGTCTCACCTCTCATTCAGCCATCTTTAATCCTCTTTTGCTTAATAATTTAACTTACTGTAAAAGATTACCTAAAAAACTTTAAAGATTTGTACAATGACTTCCTGCTTTATTTCTTGCGAGGAAAGGAATTGCCTTTCTGGTTGTCTTTGTTTATGGCTAATAATACAGTTTGCCTGCAGTGTACTCATAAATACTTGCCTGGTACAGTAAGTGATCTGCCAATTTAAGCAAGGAAATAAGTCAAAAGCACATTATATATAATGGCTGTAGACTTTAGCTTTAGTAAGGTAGGTATGAGTACATGTCATTTCATTAATTGTGAATAATTCATGGAACACATATACACATGTTTTTAGTTTTATACTTATGTGAAGTTTTCCATTAATAATATTCACAAATTAAAATCTTTTATTTCATCACATATCTCCTTTTTTGTTTTGGAATGTATTTTAATCTCATAAGTTAGGTGGTAATAAGTTACATTAAGTAAAAACATATATATTGGATAACCCCAAAAGCCATGACAATGGATTTACTTAGATCTTTATGCAGTAGGGAAAAAATTTAAGGTAGACAGTCTCATTATAATGAAAGTAATCATCACTGTGAATTTACTATTCAAAATTAGATCACTTTTAAGAGGGCCAACCCACATTCCAGCCTTTGAATTTAACTGCCTCTACTACATAAACATGATTGCTTTGTCGTCTTTCAGCCCCACATACATATCCCTTTTCACTGTGTCTGTTCTAATATCACTTACCCTTATTTCATGAAACTTGGAGACAAGGTTTCTGATCAAAATTGCACTCTTTTGCAATTGTTTTAGGTTGTTTTCAATTGACTTCTGAATTTCCCAAAATCATGAAACCTTTAAGCAGCCCAATTTCTCATTAATTTGATGATCAATATATTTTTTCTTCATCAAATCCCTACCTTTATTTCCAAAAGACAAAGATTTAGTATAGAGAAATCTCCTAAATCTGTTCTTACTTACAAAGTGTTAAGAAATGGACTGAGATCTCCATTCTTCAGAGAAAAGATGTACAGGGAATCTTAGGGCATACTAGGGGTCACTTTATGTATCAGGCAAGTATTTATGAGTACACTGCAGCTAAACTGTATTATTAACCATAAACAAAGACAACCAGAAAGACAATTCTTTTCCTCCCAAGAAATAAAGCAGAAAGTCATTGTCCAAATCTTTAAAGTTTTTGGTTGCCATATTGGTGATGGGAAACCCACTTTGGCTTCACAGACCGTACGGCCAGCTATAACATGTGCTTTTAAAGTTTGAATAACTTGGGGTTCAATGCTGATTTAGCTACCTATAACCACTGTGACATTTGGAAAATGACTTAGATTCTCTGAGCTTCTTATGTCAGTTACGACTGTCTAGTTCGTAAGCATTATTATGAGAAATAAGTTTGATATTTGAAGATGGTTGGCATCCTGTGTGTTATTTTGTAAGGGCCCTATTAAAGTTATTATCTAATTACAAAATGATAGTTGAGTGATTCAGTGATCTCAAAATGAATAAAACTGACCATGGCCCTCAGGATGAAAAACATTCCATCAGCCTATTCTACAAATAGAGAAATTTCCCAGGGCTCTCTAAATAGGATTTATTTAGCTAAGAAAAAATAAATAAATAAAAGAAACGAAAGATCTCAACACTCTATTCTAGTCCTGGGAGTTCACTCTCTATATGGTCTCGACCCTGGTCCCAGCTCAATGCAGGTTCAGGAAACAGATTGTATCTGATATTTTTAGGAGAAACCTAGAAAATGTGGTTCAAATTTCCCTTTAGTATCCTCCATATGACCACCTGGAAATAGGCTTTCTCTAATTTGGAAAACAATTCCTCATCAGAGCAAATTTATTGGGGAACTGAGCTCATGGAGTTTACTAGCCTTCACTACAGGCATTCTGGGATTTGCTGGGCTCAGGAATTGAGTAAGACCTGTGTGTCAGCAAAGCCATCTGCTTTTATTCTGGGCACCAAATGGGTGGGGCTTCTGGATGTGACAGAATCCATCATCGCAAAGAGGGCCTGCAGCTCTGTGGCATTCTCTGCAGCTAAGACTATGAGGGGAACAACAAAAATCAAATCTTCCAATTGCACAATACAGAGCCCCCACCCCAAAAGGTCCTTCTGTAACTAAAAGCCCCTGGTGAAATCATGAAGGAGCCTTTCATAGCTTCCCTATTTTATCACCCTCTTTAAATTTCATATATTAGATGGCAGCATGCAAAGCCCCGACGAAGTGATTCTACACTTACATGGTCTCATGTTGTGTTTGCTGAGCCCACTATCTGATCGCCCTACTGGATTGTTCCAGGGAACATAATTTCATCAAAACAATTTATAGCAAACTTTGATTTTAGTATGTTTGATCCAGAACAACATTTCACGCTTGCTACAGATATTAAGTGTTCTCCATGATGTTCTGTTACATGTCACATGCATCACTGATGTTTATTCAAAATGCCAAGAATACTGTGTCTAACGCAATGTTAATATAAATTCAATGTATGTCATCTTCCCCATTGATAGCAGGTGTCTTCATTTAAATGACTTGATCATATTAAAGCGAAGAGAAGAAAAAAATACAGTGAGAAATGCAAATACAAAAAGGCTACACAGACACATTGCTTCTAACTTAACACACTCCACAAAGTACTGGTTTTTAGGGCACCTGCTACAAGCAGAGCTATTTTACAGGCACAGAAACAAAATCCTGGTCCATTGTTCCCTGGAACATTCACTGTCACTCTCCTTTACTGCAACACAGATTAATTCCCTATAATTTTGCAAGTAGTCAAAGAATTCGAGGTGACGATGTCACATCTTCCTTATGAATATGGTGAAAGGCTGTCTTTTTTGCACAGCTTGTGTAAAGAAAACAATCTCACATCCTTCATTTACATGGAGGTGCTTTGTGGAAGTGTGATTAACTGGGTAAGTGGGTGTCTGCTTTGACTGAAAGATCAGGGCTATTTGAAGCCACTGTGATCAGTAATATAAGCAGGTGGTTTCGGGAGACTTTTCAAATGCATACTGCTATGTCAATGCGCTGTTAAAAACATCAACAATTAGGCACACATGCCAAAAACAATACTCCCTCAGAACTGGAGCTGGCAGCTGTCTGGACCACACTGGAGCTGTTTATGAGGAAATACAGAGTGAGGTTCTAAAGGAATGAATTGGCACTCAGGACTGAGTTACCCAACTTGGAATAATAAAGGATTCCTCCTGGTGTGGAAGGGCGATGAGGCGCATCACTCCCTCCAACAGCAGTTGGAGGAGAGAACAGGAAAGAAGAATAAACCATAAAGAGGTATCAGAAGGGTCTTGTGTACCACCTGGAGTCATTTGGAATAGTTGCCATTGAAAAATCTTTTAAACTAGAAGTGACCTCATGAGATATGGGCAGTAGAAGTTCCCTCAGGTAGCATATGGAATGAAGGATGGTCTGAAATGCATTCGTGCATATATGTGTGTGTATGTTGGGATTTTACGACAAGATTGACAGGGAGATAGATGAGTGGGTTCCAGGAGATATCCAGGTGAGAGACAATGAATGCCTAAATTGAGCAAGTGACAGTAGAGAGCGGAGAAAGTGAGTTAGTAAAGGGTTATTTAAGTATAAGGGAAAAAACTTCATGCCTGATTCGATGTAAGAAATGGAGGAAAGAAGGGGGAAGTAAATGACAACCTCAGAGCTATGGCTTTGGATCCTGGCAGACAACAGTGACACCCACTGAGCAGAACAGCACATTGGTTTGGGATTTGGGAGTGGAGTTGAGCTCTAGATATTGAGTTTTAGGTACCTAAAAAATGTCAAGGTGCAGATACTTATGAGTGAATAAAATCATGGGTGGTTTGCTTAAGCAGAGGCTAGAGATGAACACTTCAGAGATACTACACTGCTAAGAGGCTGTGGCTAAGGCCACACTGTTCAGAGAGAATGGACAATGTGAGAAGCCTAGAAGCTGCAGGGAGACGCCAACAGAATAAGGAAAATAGGTCACAAAAATTCATAAAGAGGTAAAACTGCAGAAAAATAACAATGCTTCTTGTTGAGTCTTTGTAAGTTGATGAAACATTTCACCTCCCCTGATGGGAAAAGTGTATTAAGTGAAAGACGAATTATAATGGGTGGTGACCCATTTGCTGACATTTGTTTAATTATCTCAGAATATATTTTTGTAGGACATGGGCTTACGATACACTCAAATGTTCCAATTCATTAATATGAAAGAGGTTCAGATCCAAGGAACCGTCTTCAGTTGGAATATTTTTTTCAGTGCCTTAATAAGCTTTCCTGCCAGTCAAGTGAAGTTGCATCCTATTCAACCTTTTGAGATGAAGCATTTGCCTTTTAATGAGAAATTTGCATTTCATTATAATGATGTACCCTCTGTCCTTGACGTGGTTGTTCTCCACAGAAACAGGACCTTCTTTGGATATGTGCTCAGCAAAGAGTAATGAGATTCCCCAAAACTTATCTCAGGTGTTGAAAAAAAGTAGTTAAAAGAAAGCATAAAAAGACCAGTCCCCTTTGTTGGGTTTACTATAAAGAAAATCCTTACAGGCGACCTCACAAATTTCCTGTTTGACAGTCAGGCATCTGTCAAGATGGAACCAGTCATGAAACATTGTGTTGGATTAGGTCATTGAATATGTTAAGAAATATTTGTAAAGGGGAGCTTGATTATCCAGGCCACATGAGTCAGCAGTATGTTGTAACTAAGGAAATAGATCTGTGTGTGTGTGTGTGTGCACATGTGTGCATGTGCAGGTGTGTACGTGCATGTGAGCATGTGTGTGTGTGTGAGGGGGAAAAATTCTAATTTAATTTGGCATAGCCACCTTGAATAGACACAAGTTAAATAAAATAATAAAGAAAAAGCAAAAATGTACTGCTATTTATGAAGCAATAGCACATCATATTAAGAATTTTAACAATTTAGTATATTTGCTGGTTTTAATAAAATAATAAAATGATGGACAGTTTTTCAAGTTGGATCAATGTAACCATTAAAGCCACAACATTTCTGAGGAAACTTCAGAACTGCCTGAGATAAGCCAACTTATCTGCAAGAGAATTTCTTATATGTGGCAAACAAAAAGTTAGAGCTGACATAACATTTTCTAAGAAGCTTAAACTAGAGAGAGTCTTTCTTTCCTCTGAAGTCCTGTGATTTTTCTGGATTACACCTATGACATTTATAATTACTATAGAATATTTTCATTATTTTTGTTTCTCTCCTTTATTGGAATCTCCTTGAAGGCAGAAAAAGTGATCTTTTTATTGTTTTGCAATTACCTATGATAGAATATCTTCTCAAAAATCATTTATTGAACAAAAGGTGGTATCTGCCTTATTAGCTAAATTCTTTTTCTGTTTTGAATCATGTGTCTTCTCTGAATAGATAAGGACAGGGTTATGATACGTAAAGGGACCAATTGAACCAATTTATACCTGTAATTCTGGAGGTTGAAATCGGTTTGTAAGCAATACAGTCAATCATGTAGCTAAATGGTATCTTCCCAGTATCACAGGAGATCCTATTTGCTGGCACTGTGTGGATCTGGAATGTTGTGACTATGGAATCTTCCACATTTACAGTGGTCCCCCCAGATCCATGGGGAATACATTCCAAGAACTCCCAGTGGATACCAGAAACCACAGCTAGTACTGACCCCTATTAAATTTTATGTTTTTTCCTGTACGTATATACCTATGATAGTTTATCAGTTAGGCACAGTAAGAGATTAACAACAATAACTAATTAAAAAACAGAACAATTATAACAATATACTAAAATAAATGTTATGTGAATGTGGTCTCTCTCTCTCAACACCTTGCTGGGCCGTCCTTACTTTTCTTGGGATGACGTGAGATGATGAAATGCCTGCGTGAGGAGGCGGAGTGAGGTGAGTAACATGGCATTGTGACCTAGCGTTAGGCACTACTGACCTCCTCACGATTTGCTAGGTGCGTCATCTACCTCTGGCCCACAGCTGACTGTAGGAAACTGAAGCCGCAGAAAGTGAAACTGCAGATAAGGGAGAGACTACTGCATTTTGGGGAGACTGCAGGAAGCTGGCAGTGAGAAGCTCAAGGGCCTCTGGAAAAAAAGTGTGGTGCTTTGTACTCATTGCATCCTTTTGGTTCATCTTAGAAGCCCACTACTCTTTTCTATCTCTATCAAGAAAATGAAGTGACTTTATAACTTAGAAGTCCTGCACTGAGGTCTCCACCTCTTCTAGCACTGACCAGCCACGTGACCATCTGCCTCCACCCAACACCAGCAACAAATATCTCCAGGAGTACTGCCTTGCCTGCACCACCCCCATCCAGTGACGTAGGTCTCGCCTCTTCTCATCTGCAGGTTTAGTATGGATTTTGTGCCATTCACACTGCAAACACCACCCCAGACCACATGCATGGCCTTTTCCACAGTGTCTAGGCAGTGCCGGCTAGGCATTAAGGAATAGTATACTTTCTGCACACTCTTCCTCCATGTGTGTGGTGATGTATAAGACCAAATCACAGTGGGAGGGAAGGGCAGGATATTAAAAAGTTGCAGGCAGGTGGATGGGATCCAGGTAATTCATATTTTTCTCCTTATGTCAAAATGGTATCTGGACCAGCACCAAGTGTATTTATGGGGTTTCTGCCTTCTCTCAAACAGAATTTCTGTAGATTTTCATAGCCTTGCTTTCATCTCTTATTTTGGCTTGAAATTCTTACTCCAAGGTGCGATTATCATGTGTCAGACAACAAAGGGAGTGGGGGCAACATTCCCTGGAAAATCACTGGAGAATATTAATTCCAGTGGGAATGATTAGCTTGGATGCTGTTTCTTTCTCATTAACAGGTCAGCGCAGAGCAACAATCTGTTGCCGTGCAAAGCACAGAACAAGGGCCTGAGAGAGCCACGCGTTAAACAGGTTTTGAAGAGTCGAACAGGAGGCATCCCTTGAAAAATCATGGGCCCTGGGGAACACTACATTTTGTAGGAAACCCTGAGCTACTGGATGTTGGAAAAAAAGAGAACTTGAGTTTACTGTACACTTCTGCCTAATATGAGCTGTGGGATTTCTTTTGTGTGATGTAATAGTCATCGTTATTTTATAAAAAAGCAAAACCAAAATCAAAACCATGACCTGAAATGGCAAATTTTAAGTAAGGTTTAGACCTCAAGGAGAGATGTGTAAGGACAATTATTACTAGGTGACTAGATGTGGTTGCCAAGATACAATTGGATAGATGGGGCTTTTGGATAAAGGGCTTACCAAAAGTCACCAAAGTTAAGGCCCAGATGTAAAGGTCAGCAATTGACTGTACTTGATTTGGTAAATTTCCTTGGGAAATGATGCCCAGTGTCCCTTTGGTTAAAATCCTATAGAACAAAGCTAAGGGTGGGACAGCATTAAAATATTTTTATATTTTATGACTTCAGAGAATTATAGTACTGTTAATATTTGCATGGAGGTCTGAAATATTCAAACATACTTGGAAACTGTAAGCAGGAAAGTGCTGGGCTGGGAGGAAGTGTGCCCTCAGACTAACAGCTCTCTGCTCCTTTGCAGGTCCCTACACTCCTGGGCTTTGGCAGACACTTTTCCAGATCTGTCATCAGATCCATCACTCAAGACATAATTACTGTACGTAACATCTCTTATCAGAATAAACTCCCTTTGCAGTCAATGAAAAAACTGCTTTCCACCCCTGAATCATCTCACTCCCCAAACAATTATTTGAACATACAATGTTTCGAAAAACTGAGTAATAATAAAATGCTGGTTAAAGGGATCTAGAAAGAGAACTACCTTACCAAGGACAGTGAAGTACCTTCCTTTCCAGAGTAGTTATTATACACATTATGCATTCACCACCCCCAAAACTGGGAAGACATATGTCTCAGAGCTCACATCTTTATCATATGCTCTACAATGCTGGTATAAAATGTATATCAAAATCAAAATGTAACTGTCTTTACTTTTTTTTCTTTAAATCACCTTTTTCCTCCTTATTATTTCTGTGGTAAATGAATAATGATCTCTTCATTCTGCAGAGAAATACAATGAAATACGATTTTTCCTAATACCTAAAATATACCATTGAAACACCTACTTTCAAGATGGCAACACAGGAATCCACACTGACAGCTCAAGCTCTATCATTTATAATAACAAAGTATGAGGATGGTTGAGTCACTCTGAACGAGGAAAATCACTCCTTCTTAAGATTCTAAAATCCCACTCCATTACAGTGGTTTTTGAGTATGTTCCCGAGACCCGCATCATTAGCATCATGTGGGAACTGGGTAGAAATGCAAATGCTCTGAATTCTGGTTCTGAATCAGAAACTCAGACAGCAGGGCCCAGCAATGTATACACGTGTTCATAAGCCCTTAGGTGGGCCGGATGCATGCTGCAGTGTGAGAACCACTGCCCCATGAGGGCTTCTTTCTCCCGTGCTTGCAATGTCAGCTTGATGGTAATGAGCCAAATTTCACATCAGATACCTGGTAAGGAGTGAAATTCTGTTTGGTTCCCAAGAAATGAAATATGTGTGTGTTAGCAGAGATGGTTAAAAGAAGGGGACCAAGAGAGATACAATTTAAGGAGAAAGATGCTATGCTGACAAGAAAGATGGGGCTCATGGGAAGCTGGGAGCAAAAGTAGAAGCACTAAGGTAATTAGGTAGGAAAGGACTTAAAGGTGACTTGTACTGAAGAAATGTACAGGCACACAAACTCTAGAAGCCAAGGGTCCTTAAAGGAAAGTGTGCATAGATGTGTGTGTTTTTCTTTTCTTCTTTTAAGAAAAATCTCATTCTGATCAAACTTGGGTTCAGTCAGACATGCACTGTGACCTTCAAGGTTTTAAAAGAAAAAGTGGACAGAATCTATGATGTGTAATCCTGTAACAGAAAAAGAAAGCTGGAAGATTGGAAAAGTCTCAACAATATCCTTCTGACTATGCAAATAGCAATCATGGTGTTGAGGAATGGAAAGGGTGGAAAGCTACAGAAAATAAGGGGAGAAAGTTACAAAAAAGCTACAGAAAGCACAGAATGTTCTCCCATGAGCTTAACTTTTAAAGGGAGAGTTCCCAATAATGAAGAGAAGGACACAATTTAAAAGAACATCATGGATCTATAAGAATAGTGTTCAGAAGGCTCACCAAGTGCTAAAGGTAAGAAAAATGTTCTTTTTGTTGTTAATGTTTGACTTTTGTTTTGTTTTTCTTTGGATCAAGATCAGAGAAGAAACAGGTCCACTGCTTTGGGCTGGTAATATAACCTTTAGTGGCTGACCAAAAAGAAAAAATGAAGAATATGACTACTAGTTGGTTTCCTTCTTCTCTTTCCATGAGAATGAAGAGTGGAAGGAATATAGGGAGAAAAGAATTGAATCGAGGAAGGACTAAAAGATAATAAAAACATTGTTGAATGATGCTTTAAATCATCTGTCTCCTGACCTGAGTTACCACCCCCTGCTGCAAGGGAACATGAGGAGGAGAATCTAAGCCACTAACAGTGGTGTTGATGTAGCCACAGCCGACAGAGAGGATTCAGAGTCCTTGGGGTGGCAAATGTAATATGGATTTTAAAAAAAGGAAAGAAAATGAATTTCTCACATGAATCTATAAGATTGATGCTGATATGGGGCCTAACATCTCAGATAGTAGTGGTGACCAATTAAGATAAGAGGTAGGGATACTGAGATGCTTGTTTAAGCTATTGTTTTGTTTTGTTTTTTAAACAGATTTTATATTAAGAATTGCAGAGGACCCAGTGCATCTAGACTCCATCAAGACAGCATCTGAAAAAGTCCCTTATGGGCAGTATTGGGACTCACTCTGCTGGTCAGAATGTAAGTTGACACAACCACTTTGGAAAAGTGTGGCATTATCAAGTAAAGTTGAAGATGCAGTGACTCTGTGACTCTGGATTCCTCTCCTGGCCAGGTAGCCTGGATGAGTTTTACACAATGTACTAGGAGACATGTGCACAAATGTTCTTGGAAGTATTGTCTATAATGGCCCCAAAGAGAAACAATACAAATGGTCATGAACCTTAAAATAAATTGTGAAATTAGTGCTCAATGGAATACTGTAACAGCAATGAAAAGGGACTAATTAAAGCTAAGCAAATCCACATGGACAAATCACACAAATATACATTGAATGAGATTAGCAAGGAGCACATACCATAGAATTCCATTCATGGGATGCTCAAAAAACAGGTGTAACAGAATCGTGTTTTCAGAATGTGTACTTAGATGAAAAAAACTAAAGGAAACCAAGGGAAAGAGATTATCATAAAAGTCATACATTTAGTGGTGATTACCACTTCAGTGGAGAAAAGGGGAGGTAACTGGGGATAGCTGCCATGGAAACACTGAGTTCCTGGCAGTGATTTATGTTTTAATCCTGGTGTTGTTTACATGGTGTTTTCTTGATAATTATCCTTTACACTAAACATATCTCTTTCGTGTGCATGATATATGACAGTTAAAATGCTAGAGAGAATGTCTCTCATGATAGTACTATAAAAATAGAGGAAGAATCTATTTCACGTGATGATAATTAGATGAGTTTGTATTACTGAGCAAGATGTTGATTTCATCACTGTTACCGGCCTTGGCTTGAGAGAGTTTTTCGGCAGTGTTTTGAAGGGTTCTGTTTTCAGCCTTGTTTATTGTTTCTGGGAACACATTTTCTCAGGGACTCAGATGAAAATAAAGATATGTATATCAGATTTGAAGCTTATATGAAAATGGGTAGGTACAGACCTGGAGAATGTTCCTCAAACATTTGTGTGCCTAGGAATTATCAGGGAATTTTGTAGAAATGCAAATTCTGATTAAGTCTGACAAGGGGTCCTAGAGTCTGCGTTTCTAACATGCTCCAGGATGATGATGCTGTGGGTCAGTGATGGTCACTGTGAGAAGCAAGAGTATAGGTTATCTTTAAAGTCCTTTCCAATCCTAAAATTTGAGGATGCTGTAATTCTAGTTCCTAATTTAGGTTCATGAATAAGTCAATCTCATGCTATGGAGCCCATGCCACTCACAGCATAAGGATGGTTTATCAGTCCAAGCAATCTGATTTCCCTCTTTTCACATTCTCTCCTACATTTTTAATTTACATTCTTCTCTGTATTTACAATGATTCTGTTTTTGTTCATTCTGAAATGCAATATGGATCCCATAAATGGCCATCCTAACTTTTTCCTCATAACATGTGTAGTAGAAAGCATAGTCACCAGGTCCAGAAGCAATTTCCCCCTCCCTCAGTGGCACCCATACTCTACGTAAATTTTGGTCTTAGGGGAGTTAAGAAGGAAGGAAAAAATATCAAGTGTCACTTTCTAGTTCTCATAATGAGTGAATTGTAATGATCAGTTACAAATTTGAGGGCCAGCAGGATGGTTCTAAATCATGAACAATGTTATGTGAACAGTTTTATAGCATGGAAAAGAGTGCATGTGGAGTGAGGAAAAAATAAATAAAATCGGGTTATTAAATTATGTGCCAGAATCATTGGTAGGTGCCTTCACATGCTTTCACTCCCCTCCACAACTCTGTGAAATGGGTATTGTTACTATCCACATTTTATAGAGGAAAGTCAAGTGGCTTTCCCAAAGAAACACAAATCATAATACATGGAGTCAAGATTAGAATCCAGTCTTCTAACTTCCAAGTTTTGGCCCCTTTGGCCCACAACACTGCCTCACTGCAGCTACTAGAAAGAGGAATGAATGAGAGGTCCCATGCATTTTCAGATTATTTAGAAACATCTTGAAAATTGTATCTTAGACATATAAAAATGCATGGTGAAGATTATCGCAGGTTTCCACTCTGATATCATGTTTTAACTAAAATCCAAATACCAACCCATTATATGTAAATAACCAGTTTCTTTGGATTACAGTGAGATGAGCTTTGTTTTTAAACCTGGTACCTAGGAAACTTGGCAGTGACAAGTTCAATTTAGTGAGTAAATGGATTCATACCACAGAGTAGAGAGGAAGTGGGCCTCTCGCCAGTTGATAATCTTATCAGACTCTTAATTCTCCCTAAAGAGTCCTGCCTCCACCTCTTCTGATTTCTAAGTGTTCATCCTCCAATACCTAGTAATATAGGACATTGGCTTTCCAGTTCCCTATCAAAACATGCAACTTCAAACACTCAGAAATCCAACTCTTACAAAACGTTTAGCAAAATAAAGTGATACTTGGTAGTGACTGCCAAAGGGACACCCTGCCCACTGAACTCTGTTGGCTTTGTTAAAATCCCTCCTTGGGACCAATAGGAACATGAGAGGACTACAGAACTAGCCATCTCAGGTTAGCCTTCTTACAGAACTCCCATCATTAAGATGATTTAATGCTATGCTGTCAATTTCTGTCATAAGTTACTGATAGCCACAGCTGCATACCATTTCCTACTATTCTTGCCAAAAATATTGTACAGTTCCTGGGATTATTGTCCAGCATATTAATCCTTTAAGATACAGTGATAGGAAAAACTAGCAGAATCATCTTTCATGTTGAGAGGGTCATGGTTTTTTTTAGCTATATCGTCTGGTATCCTGAAAACTGATTCAAATTTGAAGTTGAAGCTTAGTCACCATTTGGCCACAATTGCTAGCCTATGTGTAATAACATCGTAATTTTCTTCTTTCATTCTGTTTCTCTTATACTTTTAAAAACCATCTAAATTTATTTGTGAATATTTTTGTAACTAGTAAAAAACTTCTAAGTGTTTAGATTTCCAGAAGAAAGGGAAATCCACTGGAAAATTCCTTTGATGATTGGTATAGTTTAAGACATGCTTAAGACAGAAACACATTGACAAATTGACTGGAATCTTGGTGCTCAAGGTCATAACTGTAGGAACCAAACAGACTGGCCTCTCTTAAAATTCGTAATCTGTGAACGGTGGGGATATTAACCAATGGTATGTTGTTAAGTATAAACACTTTTTTTCTCATTGATTAAGAAAAGAGAAAGAAAATTTGCCACTCCTCACTTTCTTTAATCTCCTTGTTTACTATAACCACTTACATCGAGCAATTTTTAACTTAAATCCAGGCCCATAAGCAGGGCCTTCCTAACTGGGAGTAAGAATGGCTCCACATAGCTTCCTACCAGGCAGGGTGCAGAAAGGCAAAGACCAGGCACCTGAGGATTTGTGTTTGAATTCACTCTTTCCTAACTTTGTGTCCTTGGAGAAATTGCATCCTTCTAGGAATATCAGTTACTTATCTTTAAATGAGGATACTAATGCAAATGCCATTCAGTTTAATAGAAATATAAGCTGCAACCTATTTGGGGGCTAGAGGGCCCCCTGCTCCCTACAAAACAAGTCCTTTTCAGAGGGTGAAAGGTGTGATAGAAATATCAGCTCAGTGGTCTAGACAGAGAAATGCAAGTTGACTAAAACGAAAACAGCTGCCCTTTCCAGCCAAGTCACTGACTCCAGACAAGTCACTCTTGTTTCTCTGGCTGCTCTTTGCTGCACTTGCTCTTTTAGGCAACTTCCCCAGGCTGCTGCACTGCAGTTTTTTTTCCCCTATTTTTCTACCTTGCTATTCTATTCTGCAGTTTCTAGGTCTTAGTCAAAGCACCAGACATAGTTTCCATCTGACACTGAAACTGAATAAATATCATCACATCAGTCAGTAAAGTGATCGCTCTGCAACAACTGCCAACAAAACCCAGCATCACAAACAGTTGCCTGTATTTCCTCATTGCCTTAATTTTTACCTAAGGTATAGTGGCCAGAAAGAAAGACTGCCGGATTGTTGTCTACTCTGGTTTCCGATGAATGTTGCTGGTGGTGCATCTAGTTCCTTAGCTAACGCCCAATATATTTGTTGGGTTTCTACTGTGTACGGAACTGAGGGGAAGTATTAGTAACTAAGTTGAAACACATGAGGGAACAAAAATTGTAGTTGGGACAAATTAGAGAAGCACAAATACATTTTTAAAAAGGTTTGAAGGTACAAGCAGACCCATATATTAAAAGTTTTCACTGCTAGGGAAGTATGGACATACCTTTAATATAAGTAAATACACACAAGTGCTTTTTCTCTTTAAATTTTCTTACATTTTAATACATTCCCACATCAATCCCAAGCCTTCCCAGAGTAGTTTTCCAACAATTACGATTTTCTGATCCAAACTGTTCTTTCCAGTATTTATAACAATGTTAGTAATGCCTTGATGCCAATCTGAGGCATATTGCTCACAGAATTGCTAAGGGTATATTATCCATTCCCCATCGAAGTATTTAATTATTCTTTTCATGCTGCATTTTCTGATGCCCAAAACTGAAGACTATGAATGGGAATGTCAAGATTTTATTTCCTTACTTTTTTCATCTTAGCCTCAAAGTTTTGCCTCGAGCAGCTTGCATTTTCTGTACATTTCTTCTTCACTTTTTAGGTTAAGTTCAATAGAGTGATTGCTTGTATTGCAGGTTTTCCATAAAGCAAGCTTTATAATGACATGGCATGGATACGATCTCTAATTTGAATTGTCATCACTCCTTAAATTCAAATCCCTGGGCTTACTAAGCTCACTGTGCACAATGTCTCTAAGAAATGCCACCAAAAATAGGTGCCAAACTCAACAATCTTCAAAAATGGAAAACATGCTCTCAGATGCCAAGTATTTATAAAAGTGAGGCTGTCTGCCTCCCCGAGGGGATATAGCTTATCAGATGCACTGTAACAGTTATACTGAAGTTTGCAGATCTAAAGAAGAGATGCTACTTAACCTGGAGGCAGAAGCAGAGTTTTCAGGCTTAGACCCTTGATCCAAAATCTAAAGTAAAACTGTCTTCAATATATGAGAATTAGAATTGAAAAACTCAGGGCTTTGTGGGAAAAAATGAAGAGAAAGGAATAAGAACACTGAGCCTGATTGCAGGGCCCAGTATAAGTCTTATTTTATGAGGCCTTTCCCAAGGGGAGTTTAATGCTGCTGTTTTATGTATTTTCATTAATATTTTAATTGTATTACTTGCTTCCTGAGGCATATTCACGAAGGGAGCAATTTCAGATATAGAAGAGGAAGAATATGACATTATTTTCCTCCCTGCCACCAGAGTTTTAATATACACAAAGATATTCTCATGTCACTGGGGTCTACATTCTTTTCAAGGCTGAAAGAAAATACAGATATACAACCCAAATTTGAGGTGACAGTGTCTGACATTCAGCGAGGGAAAAACATTATCAGTTATTTTGAAAAAATGCCTTTAAAAAATATAAACTAAGGGTCGGCAAACTACAACCCACCCATCAAATCTGGCCCTTGCCAGTTTTTGTAAATAAAGTTTTATTGGTACACACTAGTACTGGCATTTTACAGAAAAATTTACTGACACCTGGACTAGAGCATGCAAAACAGGTATCTGTATGTTCCAATTTATTGACTCTCATGTATTATTGTGCTTAGAACCCATTTTTATTGAAATAAGTAATTTATGAATTCTGAAAATGAACTTAGGAATTTTGAGGTTTAAATGTCTAATTTGACATGTATTCCAAATGACAAAGTCCTCAAAATCCTGTCTTATTAACAGAAATGCTGTTGGCTTCAGTGCCATAGCATCTTAAGATTTGGAGGGTGCATTTATAAGCAGAGTTTGCAAACAGAATTGATATGTTGGTGTTTCCACATCAAACATTCAAAAGGCTGAAATTCCACACATTACAGAATGTGGCCCATCCTTTATTAAAAATATAACTGCTACCTATTTCTCCTGACCTTTTACTACAGCCTTTCCATCCCTGCCATGATGGTTTATTATATATTGTCAACTCTGCATATCATTCCTGCATCAATCATAGGAGGAGAGGAAGATCCTAACGATTTCACCCCTGCTGGTTTCAGTCAGCCTTGCATCCAGAATGACAGCTACGTGTTGTATTTCTAAAAATACGTTTTTGGTGGTGGGGGGTGATAAATTTTACTAACAGCCTTTAGAATTAGAGTTTTCCTTAAGCTTAACTTTTACTATAGTCTAATTCTATTCCCTCTTCTAACTCAGTAGAGATGAGGAAGAGAGTAATTCCTTGATCTCATTTAAAAAGATGTGAATTGTAATATTTCTGAAATGGCAGGTTTTGATTATCCCCACAATGGCTTTACCCACAGAGGGTGGTTCATATTCATTTGCATTTTCTTGTTCTTGAGCTGCTAAATGACCCTTAGTGCCACTTTGGAGACCCCTAAATTTAGTTGTGCTTATTTTTGTTAATGTGCTTCTTCCCTTTAGAGCATAAACATTAACATTTGCTCATTATTTTGGTATAGTCACTGAAAAATGGTTCTCATTTTCAGTCCTTCCAGTGACCTATAGTATAGTGACTTTCATTATCCCCATTTAAAGTAAAGAAACCAAGGCTTAGTAATATCATGTCATTTATCCCCTATCACCCAGCTTGTAAGTGACAAGGCCAGGATGCTATCCTGGATCTGTCTGATTCCAGAGATGGGGCTTTTTACCCACTGAGTTCTGCAGCTTGAAGAGCACAGACTGGGTATAAGGCACCTTCTTTTCTCAAGAGTCCAGCACATGTTCTGTTATGTAGCAGTCTCACCAAATGGATGTGGGATGAATGAACAGCTAAACAAATGCTAAACAAGGTGTTTAAAGTCTGTAAAAATGTTAGCTATGTCCTCAGTCATGACCATGTCTTGGTTTAGCTGTGATTGAACCAGTCTGGCTACTTTATAACTTGTTTGAACCAGACATTCACACATGCAGAGCAAATAGAAAAGTAGAGAGAGAATACTCACATTTATAAATCAAATAATACCAGGGGGCAAATAAATATAAGTTACTTGGAAGAACAAATCAGAAAATAGCTCTAAAGCTTGCCATCTCTGAACTAGTTTAACTAATTTCTGAATGTCTTCCCTCGTGATTAAGGCCTTTTCCTCCCATATTGTTAGGTCATTGACTCCCACATATTTCACCCACATTGAAATCTGTTTATCTCACTCATTCCTGTAGGAGCTGCTCCTTTACAGAAATAAAAAAATTCAAAATTCATGTAGCTCTGATGGGAAGTCCCATTTCTACAAAGCTTTTTTAGTGAATTCTCTCCGTCTCTTTTGAATGGAATTCAGACAGACTTATTAAATGTGTCAGTTATAGTCCCCGGATTTCACTTTAAATTAAGCAAATAAACATTTAATTGGTAAGATCGGCTGATTCTTTTAACATTATTTATAAACTAGTATCTAAACTGTCTTAACTATATTATCTTTAGGAATCCTTATTTTAAAATTCTCCAGCAATTTCTATTTTCCCTCCATTGTATGTTTCTAAAATACTGATAATTATATTGGAATAGCTTTCTCGATTGTTCTGACTTTTAAAAGGTCCTATGCTTTATTTAATAATACATATTTTATCAGGCAGCATAACATCTGATTTATGATACAAGTTGTCAACTTTCAAAGGAAATAAAATGCACATAAAATGAGGTTTTCAAAGTAAGACATCTTTGAAACATAATAAAATGGAGGCTTCTCTTTGGGGTATATTAAAATAAGTTGTGTTATTAGGAAGCTAGAGTAGCTCAGAGTATATGCCTAACTTGACGAAAACATCATGAAGAGAAAAACAGCGTGGATGTTTATAAGACCTCCCCTGGCACCATTGCCATAAACTGAATATTGCTTGGGACAGCTTGGGTTCCCCGTCAGAGCCCGAATAATGGTTTATCTGGCCTAGGTTCCAATCACCACAATGTCTTTTGCCCCTTTTGTTCTTATGAGATGAGGAAAGACTTTAATAAATGAACCCAAACTTAAACTGTGTTTGATAGAACTCCCTCCTCTTCCCATCTCTCTTGCTCTAATGACAACATCTTTTTCAAAAGACCATAGCTGGACAAATTCCATCTGGACAGTTTCCAGTGGAAAATTCAACTTTTGCCTATCTATGTACCCTGAGAAAATCCCTCTGGATAAAGAACTAAGTTATCATTCAGAAATTTGTATTGCCTTGATAACTGCAATGGTTGCATGCAAATGTCTTCTACTGATTTTTACCTTTCTCTAAATTTACTTTCGGTGGAGCTACTAAATATTACAGAGACTGACCACTGGGAAAATCTGGAGTTTGAAGTTTTGATTCCTTCTATCATACAGAGTCAACCATTCAAGCAGTGCAGATTAAAACATAAAGGTTTCTGCAATCACTGAGGATTAAACATTCTTATTAGAGTCCCACAGTCAAGAAACTTGGTTGAACTGAGCATACAGGTGTACTAGCACACATATGGATGAAGGATACGGAAGGATATTATGTCATTAAGATGTAAGATAGGCATTCTGGCAAGGATGTTACCTCCTTCAGAGCACAGAAATAAAAGTTCTAAGATTACTAGTTACCTGAAAAAGCATTAATGAACTACTGTGAAACACTGTTGCAGGAGCTGTGCCTTCTGGAAGATTTAATGCAGCTTCGAAAGTAATACGAAAATGCAAGATGAGCTTAGGACAGGTACTAGGACAATTTGGACTAAAATAGATAACATGATAAATAGCCAAGTATGAGAATAGAACCATTAATGAGAAATATTTATCCTCAAGCAGTTGCTCAAATGTCATCTATTTCCTACCAACTGCAATCAAACAGCTGGTTCCCCATTTCCATGATTATCTTCTGATTTCTAGGGAAAATTTTTTTTAGAAGGGCCAAAATATTGCAATTGAAAAATGAACTATATGCATGAGTGACACAGGCATGACAATATTTAAAATGTAGAAAAGCTGATCTTATTTAACTGAGTTTCATAAAATTCTTCCAGGGCAACCTATCTTCCCTGTTTTACCATAACAGGGAAAAATCAAGTTAGCAAACAGCGTTCTCTCTTCTCCTAAAGCTGCAGGGGATAGCTTCTGTGATTTAGTAGGCCTTTTCCCTCCTTAAGTCCAGGGACTAGGTTTTGCAATATTACCTTGTGGATTTAGCATCTCAGCTTGGCTGCTTCTGACTCTCCAAAACGAAGAAGATGAATTATTTAACATCCAGGAAGCACCAGCTGTGCACTCTCCTAAATGCAGAGCTTCCCCCACCAATGGATTTACAATTGAAATAGGTTTCTAATCTAAACAGGACTCCAATTTTGACAAGTGAACAAGACCTAGGCAGTTTTTCCTCAGTGAGAAAGGATACAGTGAGCATTTCTTTGTGGGTTTCACTGGGCATCCTAGAAATTCTCCAGAGATTACAGCCCAGCATCTTGCCGAATGGACTGAGTACTCCTGACATGGAAGGCACACACCCTGAGGCTGCTAAAGAAAAGGATTTACAGCATGCCAATATGAGGGATTTAGGTTAGGCACAAAGATGATTTTCCGAGTAGCCTGTATTACAGAAGGAGGAGAGAAATCTGAGCGCTGTTCATAGAACTCAGGCAGTGGTTCCCAAAGGCGAGCAACTCTGCACCCCAGGGGACATTTGGCAAAGTCTGGAGACATTTGTGTTTGCTTGTTGTAACTGGGGAGAGGAGGAAGATACTACCAAGTCTGGGGATTAGAGGCCAAAGATGCTGCTAAACATTCCACAATACACAGGATGGCTCCTTGCAACAGGAATGATCAGGCCAAAATGTGCCAAGGTTACAAAACCCTGACTTGGAGAAATTACACATTTCATGAGCTCTTTCAAATGTTGGCAAACTCTAAGTAACTGTTAAGGAGCTCTTTCTGTAACTCTAATTAGCCTACCAGGGCCAGTTCTAGGAAATAAAATAATTCTCCCATTTGTTTAATGAGAATAAAAATACAGATTTACCACCTAAGTCAGGGTTTCTAAAGACTGGTTCTTCTTTTGTCCCACATGCTTTCACTGTACTGTCTAGCTGATTCCATCTTTTGCTTCTGGAACTAGCTCAAATCCCACTTCATCCTAAAAACCTTAGGGAAAGATAGAGGTAATCCATTGTTCCTCTGGGTTCCTTTCTGTAGCAAGTAGTATCTGCTTTCCTCACAGGGCATTTCCTGCCTTCTACACTCACTGTTCATATGTGACATGTCAACTAAGTCGTGTATTTAGTCAACTAAGTTGTAAATTTCTTGCTGGTAGGGATAGTATTTCATACTGCTTCTGAAACATGAAATCTATTATTATCTTGCACACAGTGAGAACTCTATAAAAGTTTATTCATTATATGACAAATATTCATTATCTCCAAATATTCTGGGTGCTCTCAGAGTGGTGGTCATTAAATACAATTAGAAGGACTTTGGCTGCCAGTTTTCCCCTATCTAAATTTGGGGCAGAACATGGTCACTTGAAATTTATATCAGATACATTTCTATTTACAATGGGTTCTATTCTAAGAAGCCAGGATATGGGCTCTGATTTCTGGTTTTCATAAAAACCAGGGATCAGCATGAATTATGACTGAAAGAATTATTATTTAGGGTCATTCTATGTTTTTAATAAAAAAGGAATAATGGAATATCATAATAAAGTACAACAGTTTTATAATGAAGAAGTGTCATGATATCAGTAAGGTTTATTAGAGCCTTTAGAGAAATATTCCAAGAAAAGCGGCAGAAATTCGATCAATTAAGTGAGGTGCACATAAACTGAACTTAATAAAACTGCCTTAATTGCTTTGGAAAAAATGCTATAGGGAATGCACTTTTATTACTTCTGTGTAAGGATGAATTTGAAAGGTACAGCGAATCCATTTTTACTTTTAATCTTGAGTTTCCTGTAAAAACCATCAGGAGAAGCTTTAGAAAAATAGTATATGCACCTAGACTAAAGATTGAAGGAACTGTGTGGTCAGTGGTTCAGGAATCAGAAGGGAGATGCTGCAGAAAGAATAATGGCTCCAATCCAGACTGAGTGGACTTTGACAAGCTTAGCCATTTGGTGCCTCTGTTTCCTCACTGTATAAATGTGGGTAGTATAAGGGAGCGCCTCACAGGGCTGTTAGTGAGAACAGTGAGTTCCTGCATACGCATCAGGCCCCCCACAGTCTATTCTTGCCCCAAAATACTCAAAGAAAGAGACTTCCCAACTTGCAGTCTTACTATCTCTGATACCAAGCAAACAAATAACAACAGAGAACTGAAATAATTACTGAGACAATAAAGCAAAATAAAAGGGCTGCTGTAAGATAGATAAACAGTATCTGGATTTTCTATTTATGAAGATTGAATTCACTGGGCAATTATTTAATGCCACGCATCACTTCGCTAGTACAAAGAATCCTTTTGAAAAAGAAGGCCCATTTCCATCTTTTGTTTAGCAACACAGAGGCTTAGAGCCCTACAATCTGTACATAAGCATTAACTCTCAGAAGCCTACTAAACATCCTTTCAATCAGTAAAGATGTGAGATATCTTTTGTTGACTATATTTACTCATTCTGTTCTAGAAAGATTCAACAGGACCTTTTTTTAAAGATGTAAAAGTGACTAACTTGTTTAATAGAAACAAAAATGCTGATTTACCACCTAAGTGGGCACTAAGTCAGAGATGTTTATTACATCAGGTATTGCCCAAAACAAACGTCCCCTTCTTTGTCCTAATTGCAAATGCTCAGCATGTTAGCTGTGATTGCTTTATGATTTATAAAAGATGTCTGTACTTGTATATATACCTCTTTTTTTCTGGTTAAATAATCCCAATTATCTTACCAGTTACTATGCATTAGGGAGGAAAGACCTGAGGGCAGGATGATTTTTGGGGTCATGGAAAGTTCCACTATCCAACAATCTTCTGGCTAGGTCTTGTGGGTGATTAATAATCCTCATGTTTTTTCATCTTGATATTTCTTGGTCCATACCCATAAAATTTTCCTGCTTTGTATTCATTTATTTTAGTCTGTAGCATTATTGGGATTTTATGCTGACTTCATAACCTTCAGAGTAACTGATGATAACAAAATATTTCCCGGCTTATGGAGAGCAGCTCTCCATTGACCTCGATTTTAATGAATACATTTTGAAAAAGAAAACATCTATTACCAATTGAAATAAGCATCTTTGAAAGACTTCTCCCAGCAGTAAAGAGTATTTGTTTTTATTATAGAGCCCTTGAGGAGGGCTGAATCTGATGAAGCACCAATTCTGGATTATTCAGAGGTTTGGATCACTTTGAACTAACCTTTAAGATTCAAGTTACAATGCTATACTGATATCTTCCCATTAATTTTCTTCCTTCCTCACTAGACTGTAGGTTTCTGGGAAAAAAAAGATCTGTAACTTATCTCTGTAACTCCAGTGCCTAGCACAGTGTCTGAAACAATGTAAACATGGAATACATCTCTATTTAGAAAGGCTGTTCATTGAGATGAGGCAAATACAGCTAGGAGAAAGGGAGCATGGGAGATACTTGTTTATCTTTATAAGACATAGAATATGTGTTTAAGACTCAGGAGAAATAACAATTTCCCAAACTTAAAAGTTTGCTAAAAATAAAAAGGCTGTCTGGTGGAGTATGAGGTCTATGTGTAAGATATTATTCAGCTAGAGAGGAAAACAGAAAAGTATAATGACTATTTCCAAGGTTACAGGTAGAAGTTGGTTCAAAAAGGTAGTAATGACCAAGGTTCTCCTTTGCTGAAGGAAAAACAAATAGGAACACCTGTTTTAAATAGATATGAGTAATAATTTTCTTCTAGAGAGGCATTAAATAGTGAATAGGTTATTGAAAGAATTTATATATAACAGGACTTTCTGAAATGTGTAGATTAGATAGCCTTCCAAATTTCTCTTGATGAAGCCTTATAGCCACAGATACATAAATATATCCACAAAATGTGATGCTTATATTAAATTCCTTGAAGGCATGCCACAATTCCTTACTACTTTATTTTAGGACAGTAAGTAAAAAAGGAGTCAACTCCTTATCTTATATGGCTTTGCAAAATATAAGTATGGATTCCACTTTCTAAAATGCTTTTACTTTTTGCCAAAGGTAAAGTACTTAACACAAAGGTGATAGTGGGGTGCCAAAGTGTTAAGTTTTCTCTTGGTAATGTATAATTTCTAGTTTTTAGTGGCCAGTCATGCACACCACATCATTCATATTGACTAGGAATACATCTTTTCATTTCATCATGTGATTTATAATTGCCAATTAAAAATAATAAGAAAGGGAGTGTACGATTTGTAAATCCACTGGGTTGCTAATGGAAAGGCTTTCTACTGACCCAAGAAGGTCACTTAGATTGTTATAGCTTCTATGTAGCTAGAACTACTTTAAATATTCATTGCACTTTCATGAACATACTTTTCCTTTAATTAGATAGACATTGTGTTAATAATGTTTTAATAAGTGTTGACTTGCCACACTGATCTTAGGAAGCCAGGATCCATTTATGAATGAATTAGAAGTCTCAAGCTTGCTAAAACTTCCCAGAACTCCTATGTCTAGAAATATCATACTATTTCCACAGGTGAAATGATAGAAGGAAGATGTGGGATTTGGCTGAAGATGAAGTAAGGTTTGGCTGAGCTAAGACTGGGAGTATTTGAAATTCTTTAATATCATGCTTTTAATACTCAAAATGTGATCATTAAAGAGCCAAATAGTTAATTCACTTGCTCACTCACTCATTCACCACATGTTTCTTTATCTCCTACTATGTGCTTATCAAAAAAATGGGCTGACAATATATAGCATTCATGAATTGGATACAAAGTAGAAAACACCGACCACCTCAGAATATGAAGGAATACCTTGATGAAAACCAAGGAGCTAGTAACAACTTAATACAAATTGAAAGGCTTTTTCAAGTCCTGGTATTATATTTCTTTGAGCTATCAAGATTTATTACCTTTGGCTCTATCATCACCCTAATAAATATTTATCAAGTGCCTACAGATTTTCTTTATTAATCTCCTTGCAGAAACATATTAAGTAAGGATGCCTTTTAAAGTGTCAAGGGGTATATTTTCCCAATGACTAGCAATCCCGGACATCTTCAGAGCATAACAAATTGATTAACACATCGTATTTCTGGCCAGTCAATACCAGATTAGGGAATTACAGGTGATGATGAAGTGTTTATTTGGAGAGATGCAGAGCTTGCATGGAGACAGCTCACCAGGCAGGGAAATGATACCATGATTATGGGCATCAGAGCAAATATTCTGCCCTTTGAGACCCCAGACTGGGCCTGAAGCTGAGGTTCAGGAGAAGCAGCATTATTCCCTTAGCCTCTCCTATACATAAGGCACTGGATAGGATGGGAGGATCATTTTTTGGTTCAGGGACCTTCAGTATTGTCCAATCTGATTATCCACTGAAGTCACATCAAGAGCTTAAAAATACCGATTCTCAGGCCCTTTCCCCAGAGATGTTGATTCACTTGGTCTGGGAGGGGCTCCAGGCATCTTATAATTGGAAAGTTCCCAAATTGTTTCTTTTGAGAATCACTGAGCTCTACCAAGTGAAAAACTGTAAAAATTACTTTGTAATAGGATAACCCATAAGGTACTCTTAGAAGCTTAATCTTGGATGTGGTCCTTAACAAAGCAATTTACAGCATTTTGGAGTGGGTCTATAAATAAATCAGGTCCTTCTAATTTCTATCTAAGGTTTTTCTTGGGACATCTGCTCCCCTGGAACTTGTTGACCTATATTTTTATCTTGCTTTCATAAGTGCAGATACTTATGAAAGCCACATTTTAAATCACATAAGAAAATGCTCTTTTCCTACAGCTTCTATTGACAAGCCAGAATATTTTGCTTTCTTCCTTATGCCTGTTAAGGACTGTGAAAATCACTTCCAAAAACACAAAATACTGTAACGATAATAATAAACGAACAATTAAGTAAATTATGTCACCTTCACTTGCCCAATTTTTTTTTTTTGGTCATAAAAGCATTGAAACTTTACTAATCTTTTACTTTTCCTATTTGACTTCTCAAAAAGCATGGCATAGTTAAGAATTTTCTTTGATGTGGTTTTATAATTGTATTCTCTTCTCTATTTTGACACTTTTCCATAAGAACATTCACTTTAATCTGACTTCTACTGCGTGGCTGGAAAAGTGGATATGCAGTAAAGTTTTCAGACTCTTTCATCTCTTTCTTTATTCTCTCATGCTTCTTGTGTGTGGGTGGCTGGCTCTGGCTTTTTCTCAAGATTCTTTCCTTGAGCTTTTTGCTCTATAAGTTGTCTTCCTCAAAGCATGCGTTCCTGGTGATCTTTAATTTGTATCTGCTCCCTCTCATTTACCAACTTTCTTCTCTGTGTGTTCTGGATGTTATGCTCTTCCGGAACAATTTTGGGGAACATTGTTCGACTAGAGGGATGTACTAATGGCATTAATGTTTTATTCTTGAGATCTCTGACCTGTCCTGCTCGATGTATGTGCCTTTCTGTGTGTTTCATCTCTCTCTCAGGTACCCAATAATACCGTTTTTGTCTCTGAATGCTTTGGACTGTTTTCCCCTCCAATTTCTTGATTTCACCGCCTGTCTCTTGTTCTTTCCCCATTTCCATGGTTCTTTTATTATAGTAAGACTCCGCCTTGGCAAGCCAGTAGTCAAGAGAAAGAGCTTCCTCCCTTCAGAGTGTTTCATGCTCCTCTTGATGTTTTTCCGTTACCAGTTGTCATGATGCTGTTGCATGCACACCCCCTAGATTCAGTATTTTCTTCTCCAGTGGGGACTGTTAACCTGCAGCAATTCCAGGTCTTTATATGCTTTAGCCCGGCCAATCTGTTTCGTTATCTGGTCACAGAACATGGCTGAAACTGGCGCCACCAACTTTCTCCAGCGAGGTGCCTACCCCCTCGAAGGCGCTCGGGATCCCGTGTGCGATTAATTGTGCTGTCACGACCAATAGTGAGAGTTGGAGGGCGTTGACGCTCTAGCCCGCCATGTGCTAGCCCGCTACGCGCTGGTTGCTCCGTGGCCGCCGCAAAGCCCTAGCTCTAGACCTTGGATTTGTCTGACCCCTTTCGCCGGCTACTGGAAAGCCCCAAAGTCTGGTCACTTAACCAATTTTTGAGCAATGAATAAAATAATTATGAAACTGTTTATGAAAAATTAAAATGAATAGAATCTAAAAAAGACATACACCTTATAGGATCACTGTTTATTTTACAACTAAAGACTGGAAATAAATTGTTTATAGAACTAGTGAGTAGGATTGTGAGAGATTTTTTCACTTGGTTTCCTAATCTTTTGGTGCATCAGTATGATGTTGGATTTACATTTAAAAAATAGCTTTAATTTATGAAGAAACTACCAAGTGCCAGAATTTTAAAAATCTGCAGAGTGGATAATAATAATTCTTTTTTAACGGAAAAACTAATGGACAAGGACATTAAATAACACGTCTGAAGTCATATAAGCTAAGTAAGTGAAAAAGTTGGATTCAAACAGATTTGTCTGTTTCTTTTTGATTACCCTCTTCATTATTGTTTAAAAAATTTAAAAACTTAAAAGAGAGAATCAATAAGAGGCTCCCCTATTTTAGCCTATGAAGAAATAGGGCTGACCTCAATAAAAACATTGGTTGCTTTAGGTGATATGGACCAGATTGTCAATGCTTATGACTTTAATATCATCAGTAAGTTTTCGGAACACTGAGCTGAGGGAAAGATGGGAAGTCAGGGTCTTTTATCAATTACCAAAATATTCTATCAGGAAGAAGTCGAGTAGGAGGATAATAGCATATAAACAACTTTTTGAGATAAGTCAACCAGAAATATAAACTTGAACATGGTTTAGTGAGAGACATGCTGATAAGATGTGATGAATTAATAAAAAAAAAAAATCTAAAGTATTACAGCCTAGAAAGGATCCAATTCCTTAAAAATAATCCCCAAGGTAAAAATGGTTGAAAAGAAGGAAATGATAAAGTCAAATTGTTAATACTAGTTTTAGGTGCTATTTCCTTGGAGAGGTATGTTCTATGTATTATGAAAAGGGGTCATTAAACTAGTTCAAACCCTGAGCTGAGCCTCTCATCCCTCTGGGGGCGCTACAAGTGTCTGTCTCCAGGGGCATTACTGACAGCCTCATGCCGCATCACTCAGGCTCTACCTCATTCACCCAGGACTCTGTCTTACAGAGATCAACCTCCAGATCATTCCTGTGAAGGAAGACCTGGTTCCGCGGAAGGCAAAAATTAAAAGCTAACCTTTTTTCACATTTTTTAAAAATAAGAAATGTGAACAATTATGATCCCTGCCCTTACTAACTTTATAATCTTAAAGGAAAATAAGACAGGTTCTAAATAGCGTATATACTTCTTAGTGCTGTCGTGCAAAAGATTAATAGCATGCCTCACCTTTGTTTTTAATGCAACGTTTCACACATGGGAAGGGTGACCTATTCTTACAGGTTTAAATTTTGGCTTGGTAATATTCCCTGCCTACAAATTTTCACTAATCTGTATCCATTGGCTCTTTCCTTGAATTAAATTTTTCTTTTGTGTATCAGTATGTTTCAATTTCTCATAGTTAAAATAAGAGATATTTCTGCTAAATAGAATCTTTATCCAATGTAGTCTTCAGATAAATTTCTTTTAGTCATTCAGTTTTCACCTCCTTATAAATAGACACTCAGAACTAGTAAAACAACAAATGTAGCTGAGGATTCCTAAGACCAGAATACACAAACGAGGTCATAGGAAGAGGAACTAAAATTTCACTTGCTTGCGTCCTCATTTGAATAAGACACAAACTCTGGCCCCTGAAAACTTTTAACCATGAATTTCTGGGAGTCCTTAGGATATCTTTATAATTATTTCCCAAAGAGACCTTTCATGGTCTTGCTCTCTGGTTTCCTGGCTGATGGCTACCTACTGTGAGTTAGAACTGGTACTGTTACCTGTGATACTCTGAGGCCTTTGTTGCGATCTTCAGATGTAATTCTGTGAATTCCCGTAGTGCTACGTTGCCAGATAAAACACAGGACACCCAGTTAAATCTGAATTTCAGGTAAGTAAAGAAAACATATTTATGACATACTTATACTAAAACAATTATTCTTTATCCCAAGTTCAAATTTAATGTGGTGTCTTGCATTTTTATTTGATAAATCTGACAGCCCTACCAGGTGCCCATGCAGCCTCTCCTGACCTTAAGTTACATGTGCGCTGTATACAGGTGGGGAAAGCATCTCTCTCTCCCTGGTCTGATGGCTCTTTGTCTCCTAAGGCCAAAGCTATGTTGTTTATGCCTCATGTACCTCAGGACCACTCAAACAGATTCAGTGTCTTTTTGTGACCCTATCTCTTTAGCGTTCAGACACAGCCTCAGAACATCAGAGTGACTGGGGTGGCCTTTTCTCCGGTTCCCAGGCAATTTTCCCCACAGGCTTCCTCTTATTGGTAGCTCTTCCCAGGCAAATCAATTATGTAATGATAGCTACCTTCCCTTTTGGTTCATCAGACACCCACAGTCATAGTTCAGCAAAGCTTGCGACAAATCCAAAATACAAGTTAGACTGTGATTAAAGGAACAAACTTCAAAGTACCCCCAAAGATCATGGAAGTGTTTTCGACCTTCAGGAGCCCTTAGAGATGATCCATGGAAGAAGTGGCTTTGGGGCCTCAGCTTTTAAGGGATGTGGGAGAGTTTGCCAGGATGAAAGAAGTTCCAAGCAAAAGCAAGAGTATGAATGAAGGTAAGAAAACAAGAAAGTTCAGGGTGGGTTTGCTGTGGTTTGGAGGTAGCACCTGAAACTGCAAGGAAGGTTGGGAATCGGACCAAGGGAAGTTCTCAGTCACCATGGTCAGGTGTTTGTCATTTCTTCTCCAGGCAGTGGGAAGCTCTTGCAAGAATCGGCTAGAAGAAAATATAATTGAGAGATGTCTATGATCCTGTTATATAAGCTAGGCTCCAAGTGTGAGGAATTATGTGAGAAAGATCAGATTATCACATAAATAAAATAGGGAAGGGGTAATGAAAGTCCAAGGGAGAGACAGAAAGAAAAGGCAAAGGAATCTGAAAGGAGACATTGATCTTCAACCTTGGAAATACATTGTAATCACCAGAGGCATTTTTTAAAATCCCAGTGCCCTTGACAGACTAATTAAATCAGAGTCTCTGGAGCTGGGACCCACGCATGGGTATTTTTAAAGTTCTCCTTATGATTCCTACATTCAGCCAAGACTGAGCACCACTCTTGTAGAACAGTGGTTCTCTCACTTCAATAGGAATCAAAATTAACCTAAGGCGCTTGTCGGCCCCCCACTCAGAGTTGCAGTGGGTCTGGAATGAGGTCTGAGAATCTGCATTTCTAACAAGTTCCCAGGGTGATGTAGATACTTTTGGGCCAGGACCACAGTTTGAGAACTTCTGATGTATAATAATCAGTTAATTAGATATTAACCATGTATATGTCTCTGCTGGGAGGGAGTGGGGTGGGCAGGAAGAGATAAGGTGACTGAGATTCTGAACCTGAGTAAATGACCGCATTAGAGATGACATTAAAAGAGTCAAAAACACGGGAGAAAATAGATGTTTGGCTTGAATGAGAATGTTGAGAGAAGAGACCATGACATGAAAAAGACGGTTTTATGGCAATAATTATAAGTTTGGGAATAGTAAGAGGAGTGAGGTAGTCAGAAGTAGAAAACCATCAGAGATGTAGAAAGAGAACCAGGATATCACAGAAACCAAGAAGAGAAGAAAGTGGTCAAGCCAGCCCTACTAAGAATATCGTAGAAGTGCAACCTCTGAGATACTTCCCAACCGAGTGAACACTGAAACCAAGGTCCTGCATTCTCCTTATCTGCTCTTTACTCTCCATAGCAAAGAGAGGTTCCATTTGGAAGGAAGATCATGGAGGCAGCTCAGGTTCTTTAGTGCAAAAAGCAGAGGGACTGTTCCTCAGACTGCACTTACTGAGGAAATAGGGACAACCACCATATGATCAAAAGATTTTCAGCTTTAAGGGTTGAAACAAAATGGATTTTTCATTTAATTATGAGTTTATAAGTCAATTCTGGACGAGGGCAGACTATCAGTGTTCAAGGAATTAAACCACTAGTACTGGTTAAGAATTTACCCTTCCTACTCAGTGTGGTTCATAGACCAGCAACATAGCATCACATCTAGAAATGCAAACTCTCACCTTACCCTAGATCTACTGAAACAGAATCTGTGATTTTTCACAAGATCCCCCAGTGACAATGAGAGTTTGAGAAGCACTGTTTTAGGTTATTATGAAGTCATTTAATCTATTCAGTGCAAAGAGGGGCTGTAAGGAGGGAGCTAGTAACAAAGAGGTTGAAATGTTTGTATAGAGTCATGGAGCTAATGGGGCAGAGCAAAGATATGAACTCAGACAATCTAGATGCACAGTCCCTGAGCTAACGTGTGTCACACCAAGTCTCAGGAAATTCTTATGAGGCCCTTAGAACCCTGACCACTGTTGCACTGACTTCCATCCACAGTGGCTTTCAGTCAATGCATCGAACACACCTCCCCTTTGTACTCTCCCCTTTGTACTCTTGCTTCTACCATCCAAGCTGCTCTGGCATGTTACCCCCCTGTCACCCTTCAGATTTCGGCTCATAGTCATTTCCTTAAGAAAGTCACTTCTAATATCCCCAGACTTGCTACTGTATTTCATGGCACCAAGTGTCTTTCCTCCTTGATAATCTTTAATGATGAATTTGTCCATGTGATTTTTGTCTTTTTTTTTCTAGGCTCAAGTTGCTGGAAAGCAAGTACCACCTCTGTATTGTTCCTCACTGAGTCTCCAGTGCCCACCACAACACCTGGCATACACAGCAGACTTTCAGGATAGTTACCCGAATGAATGTGTATATGAATGGCTTTTGAATCTAATGCACATTTTGCCAACATCAGCATGACCTGCAGTGACAATCACAACCAAACCTTCTCTCCTTCCAGGTAAGTAAGGTACTTGGTGAAGCAGAGTACATTCAAAGGGAAGTATCAACTGTGAAGCTAAACTGTAGCCATCCAGTCAAGCCTCCATCTGCCATGAACACCTGGACCTCCTGAAGCTGTGAGAACCCTTTAAACATGCTTCTGCTTTCCAGAACCCCGAGCCCATACTCTGCCTTCAGCCTCTGAGACAGCGGTGAGGCTAGAGTGGTCCAGCTGTGGCCACTCCACGGGGGCAGGGTATCTCTGGAAGGAAAACATTGGCTGTCCTAACACAAATCCTATAACAAACACAGTCCATTCAGTCTGAGTGCAGCTCATCAGGTACTTTTCAGAGCCCTTGAATTCCTCTGAATGACAGAGAATGAGCCTTGATTTCAATGAATGGCTCTGCCATAATAATCCTGTCTGAGAAAAGCATGCATTGCAATTCCACTTTAAAAATATGCCCCACTCTGATTTTGTGTTTCATTTCCCCCAGATATTCTTGCTCCTATGTATATAGTTCTATACCTTGTGTTCTCATATAATATTAACATAATCAGGCTAACTAGGGCTTACTGCTGCTACTATTGTGAGATAACCACACAGGGGCCCGAGAAAAATGCTGCTGATTTTTCTTCTTAAAGAGATAGCTAGATTTAATTTCAACATTTTTGGAAAATATTGAATGACAGTCATCAGTTTTAAGCTTAAGTAGGTGACAAGCCCGACTCAGATGTCAGGGATGAGGGTTTCTTACTGTGGCATAGCTGCCTGAGAATTTTCCAGGGATTTCTTCAGTGTGCCTATCACATGACTAAATGACATGGCTACAGGCTCAATTAATTTTCTTAGGGTGTTTTTTAGTCTCAATTGACATGTTACTTCAAACTCAAACCATAGAAGAGGACTACTAAAGTCAACCTTGCATCTTAGACGTGAGCTTCTCAAACAACTGGGGAGCTTGTTAAAATGCAGATTCCATTCAGCAGGTCTGTGGTTGAGACCTGGAGAGTTTTCATTTCATTTCATTTCAACAAGCTCCCAGGTGAGTCGATGCTGTTGGTCAACACTTTGAGGAGCAAGGCTTTAGAAAACAAAAGAAAATTAATTTCGTGGCTTACAATGCAACTTGGCACACTTTTAAGTCAGAAGCATTGCTTAAATGTTTCTGCGTGCCAGGGCTTTGATGAATGTACCCTGGTCCACCCGCATGCTGGCAGAAACAATCCAGAGAAATGAGTCACTTCTGTGATTCCACCCCAGAGAGGGGGCCCGGGTGATGTGTTTGAGTAAGTTAGGGAAGAAATAGGCCTGTGGTCCAATCTTGAGCTGTCTTATGCAAATCTAGAATCTTAGGATTTCCAGATTTCCTCTTTAAAAAATTTATATTGCTCAGGCGTAGAGATGTCTGGCTATATCTGGAATAGGTCTGAGCATATGCTGAGCAGTTCTAAAACTGAAGTAGAAGCAGTGTGGTCCAATCGTGTTTTAATAGTTAAAGGGTTAAAATGCAAAATATTCTCCAGACACAATATATTTTGAGAAGCACAACATAACTAAAAGCATGTTTTAGTTGTAGTAATATCTACAGCAGAAAAGACAAAGAAAAAACTGTTGAAGTTATTGTTTAAAGTGGCAGGAGAGGCAAAGGAGCATGTTATTTTGTGGGGGAAGCAGCCTTAGTTTCTCCCACACTTTCCTCATGTTGTATGCAACTCTCTGACTTCCCTCCCCACACCCACCCCAAGTTTTTGGTGGTCCTGGACCATGGACGACACCACCTGCAGACCAGCTGAGGGTAAGGAAATGAGAAGAATGGAAAGAACCATTTCTGTTCCTATTTTTTAACCCTCCCTTAATCCTTGATTTCCCAAAATGAAAGGAAGCACAAATAAGTACCTATTTAATTTAGTTTAAAGGTCTTTGCTGAAGCCAAGGAGAAGGAGCTGGGCCCCTATACCAAGCAAGTCTACTGCCCACTTGGGTGCTAAGTATTGAAGGAGGTCAAGAAGGCATGACCACCAGTTGTCCTGTGAGCTGGATGCAGGCAAACGGAGGCTCCTCACCCCTCCCCTCTCCTTGAACTGTCCTCACCCCTCTCCTGTGCACCCTTCCCACAGTGGGTGTTATTTTCAAGGATGCAGCCTTGGAAGAGCCTGCAGTGTTGTGTTGTTGAGACTATCTGGGTGTTGTACATGACTGAACCCTGTTCAGGTCTCTCTATAAACTTCTGAGGGACTGGTGGGTGGATGTGGAGATCTACTCATCTTGTGTCTGCCCAAAACAAGCCTTGGCATATGTATGTTCCCTTGCTTATTAAACCTGTCACTTACCAGTCTGGAGTGGTTTGCCTCTTTCTTCAGTCTCTCCTTCTGGAGAGACTCATGAATCAACACTCAAAAAGTTTAGTGAACTAACTTATCCTGATATGGTAGCTAGGAGATATATGTACAATAATTTAATTAGGAAAATGATTAATAATGTGCAACATCATAGTTTAAATCTAATCAATCACATCTACTTTACTCCAGAGGAAAACTATTCTTGAATATAGTCCCAAATGCACTATAATGATATTTATCTATAGAAGAATGCTACAGAAGAATCCTAGGAGCTGAAGCCTAGATTAGTGATGGAACTTGTCCAATACCACACAACTGATCTTTAAAGAACTGGGGTTACAACTTAGATCCCCTGAACACGTTTCAATTTATACATTGTCTTACTCTATGCTATCTCACCAGTTATTTTAAATGATGCCAATTTAAGATAGAAATACCCAGGCTTGTCTAGCAGATGACCCTAGCTCAAATCCTTAGGCCACATTACATGATTTCCCACTTTCAGTTGATCCTGGAGCCTCCCACTAGTTTGCTCTGAGTTGAGGTAAAATGATATGAAAGGTAAAGTCACGTGTCGGCAAGGAATCTGCTATACCCTTTGTGGCAGGTTCCACAGTAGGCACATGCTAGGAGTTTGCCCAAACTGGATGTTTCACTCCCTTATGGGTGAATAGAGGAGGTGAAGCTTCACTTCAGCACTTTATGGACTGGTGACTCTGACTGAGCATGTGTTCTGGTGTGAAAGATCAGTGGTGGTCTTTTAATGTGATTTGAGATGGCTTGGGAATTATGCCCCTAGATCTTTGTTAGTACAAAGGGCTGTTTTTACAGAGAATAGTGGAGGATGTGATAGGACCTAGTATAGGATCATGGTTAAGAATATGAACTTCAAGCCTGGCAGACCTGGATTAAAATTCTAGCTGTGCAATGTACTACCTTGGGGACCTTGTAAAAGTCACTTAACCTTCTGTCTTTATTTTTCTTACCTACCAAATGGGAATAAAAATACTCTCCCTGACACATAAACTTGTAAAAGTGACATGTGTATAAAAAGGAACACCACGTGGGATACAAACTGATGAGGTAGCAGTGTTTTTCCCTTTTAAGGGATAGAATCAGGAAGGTAAGCCTCAATCACAAACCAGAAAATATCCTGACAGACACAGATGTCTTATGTGATTTTTAAAATAAATGACGGAAATATACAGAATAACTTTTCTTGGAAATCTCTAAAAACCACATTGGTCCTTACTTTCCCATGTTGGTTTAAGTTGCCCTTTTGTTGAGATTGGAATTATATAATTAATGGCAACATCTTCATAACCTAGAAGATATACTCAAAATGTACCCAAAGAAACACTGTCTTTTGCCAGGAACCAGGAGTCTTTCTTTACTCCTGTTCTTAAGTGTAGCGCATATACTTGACTTAAACATCTGTTCAGAGGTTCAGTATTAATGGAATTTAATGGGAAGGACAGGCTGCAGGGGAATCAAATCTGCTTCATTCTTTTCTCATCATATGACATGGAGCACATTTGCCTGCTTCACCTATATCTTGCATTGGGGCCAAAATAAAGGACAGGGACGTATGGGAATTGTTATTTTCTTAGAACTAGTCAGATGTAAAAGTGAGGTCATGAGGGCCTACCTAAGCAGCAGGGAAATACTACCCACAGCCACCTGAGCCAATTGGATTATAATGAAAACATTTCTGGAGTCCAGAGTAGTCCTTGCTTTAAGGATTTTGAGTTTCATTTTAATCAAGAAACTGGTTTCAACAATATGTAATATATTTAACTTAAAAATTCAGTCTGGCCACATTGTATTAATTTGTATACTATGGGTGTGTTTTAAAAGGTGAAGAAAATGGCCCTCAAATTATTGGGGTCAAAAACACTTTACAGAAACCTGGAGAATGTAGAAAATGCCTTTGAAATAAAAGCATGCCACAGGGGTTTGAAAAGTGATGATAATTTTGTGATATTACAGTATAAACATACAAATTAATCAATGGAGACTAATCAGTGATGTGAATACTATGTACATGGAACTGAACAAGGTGGGGATGGGGGAATGTGAATAGTACAGAAGAAATAGAAGATACGACCTTTGTGCCTAACTAATATAAATATTATAATAACAGTCACAATTGTACTGTTTATATTATGTAGGTGTAGGGATTTCAGATTTTGGTCTCTTTTCTACACAGCTTTTGAAAATGTGTGTATGTTTCATTTTTTCTGCAGTCTAAGCTGACTCCTGTTTTTTCATAACAGCTTTATCTGTGCCTCTTGAATATCAGGGAACTTTCTGTGTCCTGAGTTGTCTGGATCACCGTGTTAAGATAATCATGTTTATCAGAAGCTCTAGACCTTTCTGTGCTCAGGTTTACTTGGGTGTCTTATTACTGTATGGAAGATGCCCTTTTTATTATTGTAACTGTTTTTGGCCATTTCTTTCTATCAATCAATGTTAATACATCTTCAGACTATCTCCAAGAACTAATGCTTCTGTCACATGAAAAGATCACCAGTTCCTACACACATTATAAAATTACTGCTATTTATTTTGCATTTTTCCTCAACTCCTGATTCTCTGCCCACCAAGAGCATCTTCCAGTACTAAAATTTTCCATACTGGCCAGAGTTAAGAAGAGTGGTGACTGAAGTATGACAAAGGAAAGCAAAATAAACTAGAAGGCCAAAATATGTACATATAAACTTTTTCCAGAGATTGCATACACCAGAACTTCTCAAACTTTAGCACATATCAATATCATAGGAACACTCCTTGAGAACCACTGCCACACATGAATTTAAATCATTTCCAAATAACATATGATCAAAACCAATGGCTCTCTCACTTTGCTTTGTGCCAGGGAGTTCTTAACCTGGAAGTCCTTGGAGGTCCTCTGATAGAATTTTACATATCCATGGTACTTCACAAATTATATTTTACATTACATTAATATGGGAGATTGCAACTAGATGCTTGAGAGGGCTTATTGCTCTCAAAAGTTTCTCAGAGAATTCATTCTCCCAAACATAGCTGAAACAATTCTCACTGATGCCATGTAGAGAGTCAAGCCAGCACATGTGAAGAGACAATGATACTAGAATGTCACAGAATAAGGACTTTAGAGTTTACAGAGCCGGTATGGAATTCTCCTGCCTTCTTATGGTTCATAGAGTAATTCTATTACTAGACTGACTCCTATCATCCATCCCTCCATTCTTTTATGATTATTCACTGTCTCCTACCAAGATATATATTGACCAACCCATCAGTGAAAAAGTTTAGATGGAGTGCCTTCTATAGGCCTAGCATGGTTGTTGGCTCAGTGGTGGACCCAAAGATTGCAAAGTCCCTACTTGCAAGTAATTCTGGGTGAGAATACTGACATCTCCTACTTTTAAGTTCCATGAAAGTGTCAACCTCTTTCTTTTCTTGTCCCAAACTCTGTCTTGTGAGCCTAGAAAGGCTAATAAAAATAGGAGCACAGCCACTGATTATTAAATGAGTGACCTAAAGACCTCAGGGGTTTATCGGTAAATGTCATAATGATACTGCCAGATAAACAAAATAGCTACAGTAGCTGATTGTACCTTTATCTTCATGACTGGAGAGTACTGCTGAATAAAGGAAATCAAGAACCCAACTGATAAGGCATACAAATACTCTGCAACCTTGCTCAACAGGGAAAGCAAATTGAAGCTTAAATATGACAGTTTCAAGTCTTTCTCTACACCAGATGTTTGGCATGGAAAAGAATTTGGGTACAAGACTATAGGGCAGTGCATCCTTTCTTTAGCAAGCAAAAATGTTGATGGCAAAGGATTCAGGAAACAAAAAGCATGCTGCCCAACCACATATATTCATCATGCTCCCTTCAATAAGTGTGAAGCTGGCAAGCCCTTACCTAGATTTCAAGCTGATGAATCATCTGTCCAGTTTCACTAAACCTCAAAGGGCTGCTTAGTTTTGTAAAGCTGAAACCCTGTCAGCCTCTGGATACATTTAAACAGGGACAGCATGTTAAAAGGAGGCAGGTCTGAGGTTTCCTGAGGAATCCTCACTTCCTAAGTACATTAAATCTTCCTTCAGTTAAGGCAAAAGAGGCTTTTGATTTCAAAAATCCTGAGGAAGTTATTTTTAAATTAGGTAAAGATGCTGACTATATAGCAAAGAAATAAAAAGAAATGTGATGTCCTATATTAGCCCATCCATTTACTGAAACTGGGGTCCCTGCTATTCCATTATCTCCACAGAAGCACACACTCACATCCTCATACACATTAGAAGACACAAAATTCCTCTTGGGAAACACGTGTCTTGGGAGCTCTCGGTTGTGCAGCTTCTGAGCACGCACAGGGCTGAACATACAAATGGTGCAATGACTCTTTTGGAAGGCACATTTGTCCCTGAAACTTCAGTCACCTGGAGACTGCACACCTCATTGCCTGCAGCAGCTCGATTCCGACAGCACAGAATGAGCTTGGAAATCCTATTTAAGAAATAAAATCTGAATTGAGAGTTTAAACAGCACAATCTAGGTAATGCTGAAGTAATCACTCTTTGCAATTTTTGCTGACTGTGGAATTTTTTGTTTTCTTTCACTTTGGGGCTGTTGTAATAAGCTTACTTTGGTTTGTAATTTTTAACGAAAAGATAAGTAATGGGACTCAGCAAACTAGTACATCAGTTGGCTGCATGTTCCCATTTCTACACATAGAAAATTTCTGCTTGACTTGCTATGCAAACACACATGCACGTAATTCCTGGAATCCCTACTACATCCATTTCCACTGCTTTCAGACATACACACTCACAGGGCACCAAAACACAAACTCCCTGTGTGTCAAAATCAAGCCAGGCTGAAGATGTAAATAGGTGGATATGGCACCAGGTGGATGTGTAATCAGTAATAAGAAATACATAGAGCCCCATAATGAAAAGAAATCCCCCAAATTGTTCAGGATTCCCCCGCCCCCTTCCATTCACTGATTTATTAACCCTGAACAAAGATGTAATTGCAGGGTCTCAGAAACAACTCTTTTTTTCATTTTTTTTTCATTTTTGGTATTTGTTTTGTTTGGCTTTGAATTTCTTAATATCTAGTCGTACCATTCATTGCCCGTTTGCTTCACTCAGTTGCCCATCTTTCCCCCCAAAAATGAAAGAAGCCTTAGCTTCTGAGTCTTAAGGATGAGACCTCTGCATTTTCTTTGCTTGTTTAGGGCAAGAAATGAAGCGCTGCCTCTTTAATTGGCAGAAGCATGCAGGAGGAGCATACCTTTAATTTAGTGTTGGGATACCTCACTTGCACCCTGGCTGTTGTCTTATTGGAGACGGCAGCCTGCCTGAGATCCTCTAGCACTGAAATAATATCATCCAGCACGCATTTCTTATCCTGATTTCTCAACACACACAGATGGGAAAAAGTATAATTATAGCCCTTGTGGTTCACCTTCATTTCCAGCACCGCTCGGTGGGTCTGCAGGATCCCCTCAGCCTGGAGCAAAATATTGTCCCCGGGTGGGGAGAGGAGGATCACCCTGCCATACCTCCCAGGGGTGTGTAAGTCCGAATAGAGCTGGCTTTTGGACTGGTCCAGGGGGAAAAGACTGCTGGCCAGGCTGCGCTCGATCTTGGCCAGGCTGTGGCTGGGAGCGACCAGGCGCTCCAGGTCGCCCTCGGGTTGGAAGCGGTTGAGCGCGCTGAGGCCGAAGGTGACGGTCAGGACTGCGGGCACGGTGAGGAAGAAGACCGGGTGCCGGCTCACGCACAAGCCCAGCCTGCGGCAGGACGCCTGGAGCCCTCGGCGGAGCACCTGCCGCAGCATCCTCCACCAGGTCCAGCTCGCAGGCGCTCCCGGCCGTCTTAAAAAGCACATGTGACAGGTGTAAGCGCCGGGCTACCCGCTCTGCCCTAGCCCACCCGCTCCGGGCCGCCTCCCCACCCCCTCCGCATTCACCCCCAGCCACTCCGCCGGGTCTTTCCCGGCCCCACCTCCACGCGCTCCTACTACTCTTTCAAACACTGCAGCAAGTTGCAGCAAGGCGGGCAATACGGACCGCGCGCGCGGGGGCCCCGCCGGCCCACCGCCTCCGCGGCCTCCCCGCGCCCTCGCCGCCTCCCGCGCCCGCTCTCACCGCATGAGCAGCGCTCCCCCGGTCTAGCCCTTCATCTCGGGGCTGCAGTCCCCCGGCCTCCCTCGCTGGAGGTGTTTCCGTGCCGAGCGTCCCACAGATGTGGATTTCCTCTCCGACCTGGTGGGGTTCGGTGCCTAACTGGAACCATGTGCCTCGGTGTTGTAAGAAGAAGACATGTGCCCCAGAAGGGGGGTGGAGGGAGGGAGGGAGAGGCGGAGGGGGTGGGCAGCCAAGCTTTGCTTTTTTTTTTAAGGTGCCGAGAGTTATTTTTAGAGTTTTGTTGTCCCCGCCTGAGTGAATGGAAGAGGAAGCTGCTGCCGGCCCATTGGAGCAGTGGCAGAGGGAGTCCAGGAAGGGGGCGCCGTGGAGGGCGGGAGCTCGGGGGCTCCCGGAGGCGGGCAGCCTTTTGGCCCCTCCAGTTTCCCCGTGCCCTCGAATTCTGCTTTTCAGCCGAAGAAACGGAGCAGAGAGGATGATGCTGCATTTTTAACATGCCACAAAGCATGGAAGGGATTTCCTTGCAACACCTTCCGCGCTGTCATTCCCCACACTAGTCCTGGTCAGCCAGGGCTGCCAGAGCCCCCAGCTACGACTGGGGCCCTGGGGCTTTAGGGAACCCGTCCCTGCTCTGGTGATTAGGGAGGATGGCATTGCCAAATGCAGTCCCCCGTGGCTTGGGGTGTGTGTGCGTGTGTGTGTGCGTGTGCGTGTGTGCCTGTGTGCGTGTGTGTGTGTGTCTGTGTGTGTGTGCGTGTGCGTGTGTCTGTGTGCGTGTGCGTGCGTGTGTGTCTGTGTGCGTGTGCGTGCGTGTCTGTGTGTGCGTGTGTGTGTGTGCGTCTGTGTGTGTGTGTGTGTGTGTTGGGAGTGATGATGCACAGGCAAAATAGGGTTTCTCATAAAATATTACATTCACTCACTTCCGAAGTTTAGGACAAAAAGTTCTTAAAACTGGTTTCAGTTCCCTTCCCCCATTTTCCCTGCTGCTCCTCACCCGGGGGACTGTTTCTGGCCATCTGGTATTTATGACAGGACTAGGAGCTAATTTTCTCGAGTGGAGTCTCAGAAACAAACACTTTGGGACACCCATCATGGAGTTTCTGCTTAAATAAAGAGGGCTGGAAGGGTAGGGAGAACATAATGGGGTCACTTGATGTGTAAAACAGTGAGTCACCTTCACCATATAGGAAAGAAAACTCCCACTAGGTACAATTTCTCCCTCAAGACCTAAAAATGTGAAGGTGAGGAAGGCTCACCTGCAGGTCAGATCAACTTTAAAAACTTTAATTTTAATAAGTGTGTGTGTGAGTGTGTGTTTTATTTTTTACTCATTGGGGCTTTCACCAGTTCATGTTCTGGAAGGAATATGAAGAAATCTTGAGGACAAACTCTATAGTTCGTGAATTGGAGACCTGCTGTCTGAAGTTTCTGTGCTTTTTTGCATTGACTTCATAGAGAAGATTGAGTTTCAAGAGATGATTCTTTCACACTTTCTTAGTCATAGTGAAAGGATCCATTCTTCATTAGATGCTTAGAGATGTATCCAAGAAACAAGCCAAAAGACTCATCCTCTTAATAGATGTCTTTTATTTTTGCTAGTGGAATTGATTCTTCAGTTAAGAGACCAATGAGACAGCAGTGAGCTCAGAAATAGGGGCAATGCTTAAGGGCGGTAGTCTGCAGGTGGTGCTGTATATAAAATTAAAAAGCAAAACAAATCAAAGCCTTGGAAAATTGAAAGTGACCTCTTGGTGACCATTCAGTTTGAATTTCTACCTATGGCAGGAATAGCTTCTATAACATCCCTGATGGTTCATCCAGTCCGTGCTGAAAAATTCTGCACGTTTTAAGAACTCACTTATTTTTCAAGGAAACCCATTTTGTTGTTAGCAGCCTTTCCTTGTGCTCAGCTGAACTGAGTCTTTTTGCAACATCCATGGACTCGTCCTCCCTCTCCTTCCGTGGCATGAGTCCCCTTTGCATCCAACTGTCAGATCTTTATGTCATTTCACATAATGTATTCCATTAGTGCCATGTGACAGGAAATTATTTTTGGCTCTTCAACAAAGAGGAAATGTATCTTTCATCCATTTTCTATATCTTCTTTATTAAGTATACTTGGTCATAACCTTTACATGAAATTTTCTAAGAAATTGTCTTTTTGCAAAATTTAGGGTAATTGATGTTAGGAATGGGCAGTTGAGTAAATTATCTACTCCGCTTTATAGAAAAGGACAATGGGAACTGTGGAGATTGAGAGCTATTTGTGAAGCTGAGAGTAGATCCCATGTGTCTTGTTTCTCAACCCATTGTGTTTTCCCTGGGAGCACCGGACCAGACCCATTCCTTTCTTTCTCATAATGAACAAATGTGTCAGAATTGTTTCTTCTCTTCTTACTTTCTCCATTTCCCATACCTCTTTCCCAGACAAATTCAGTAGAATTAAACATGAATACATATACCAATAAACAATTGACTAAATAAGGTATGCTACATCTCTAAGATGAACTCCTCTGATATAAATACAAATCATGTTGCAGAATTATGACATGAAAATACATTCCCTAAATGTTAAGTGAAAGAGTATGTACAGTATAAAACCACTGTGAAAAATAAATTTTTTGATAGCAAAAAAGATGACATCTATATCAAGCTTGTTTTTTGCTAGATGGTAAAATAATGGATGATTAAAAAAAAACTTCTTACTCCTAGAACACCTTTAGGTTCTAGAAAAGTTGTGAAGATAATATACTGAGAGCCTTTATGCCCTACACCCCAGTCCCCTGTTTGTAGTATATTAATATGGCACATTTGTTATAATTCATGAACCAATACTGATACATTATTATTAACTAAAAGTCCTTATTTTATTCAGATTTCCTTAGTTGTTACCCAGTGTCCTTTTTGTGCCAGGGTCCCATTCAGTACACTACATTGTATTTGGTTGTCTTGTCTTCTTAGGCTCCACTCAGCCATGACAGTTCCTCAGACTGTTCTTGATGACCTTGATGGGTTTGAGGAATACTGGTGAAGTATTCTGTAGAATTACTCAATTGGGAATTGTCTGAAATTTTTCTTAACAATTAGCCTGGGGATAAGAATTTCGGGGAGGAAGAATACTGAGATAAAGTGCTGTTTTACTACATCATATCAAGTATATATTTTATCCATATGACTTATTATTGTTCATGCGAACCTTCATCACCTGCCCAAGGTAGTGTTGTCACTTTTTGGTTGTAAAGTTATTCTTCCAATTTCTTTCCATACTATTCTCTTTGGAAGGAAGTCACTGTGCAGCCTATACTTTAGAGTGGGAATTATACTCCATCCCCTTCCTCCTTGAGGTTGGGGTCTACGTAAGTTATTTGGAATCATCTACATGGGGTATTTGTCTATTCTGTTCTATTTATTCAATCTTTTATTTATATCATTATGGGCTCCTGGATATTTCCAAATATTTCTTTTATATTTTGGGTTATAATTTAATATTGCTTAGTTTACTTTGTGCTCTAATCATTCCATCTTTGGCCATTGGGAGTTCTTTCCAGTGACTTCTGTATGCCTTAAACATATTCCATTATTGTGAGGTGCTTTGTAAGAAAGTATTCCTTACTTTCTTGTACTATAAGATTTTCCAGATTCATCTTGTATCTTTCCTGCCCTGGTCCAAAAATCAGCCATTTCTCCAAGGGGCCTTGGTTTGTTTTATTGGCAAATGGCATTAAAAACAAAGATCTGGGTATTCTTTATGCTGCTTGCTGTTGTGGTGTTACTGTCTCCAAGCCCTCTCAGCTGATAGCAAGGAAATAGAAGAGTGTGCATTTCTTCCTAGGCTTAAAATGGGATACATCCCAATAAACCCATCATAAGTTGAAAATATCTTAAGTCAGAAAATGCATTTAATTCATCTAACTTACCAAGCATCCCACCTTACTAGCCTAGATTAAACATGCTCAGAACACTTATTAATACAGTTGGACAAAATCACCAAACACAAACCTGTTTTATAATAAAGTGCTGACTTTTCATGTTATTTATTGAATACCGAAAGTGAAAAATGGAATGACTCTATGGTTGTAGAATGGGTACGAGTGGATCCGTTGTTCACCCTCATGATGGTGTGCTGACTGGGAGCTGTGGCTTGCTGTTGCTGCCCAGCATTACACAAGAGTATTGTTCTGTATATTTCTAGCCTGGAAAATTATCAAAATTCAAAATGTGAAGTACAATTTGTACTAAATGCATATCACTTTCACATCATCATGAAACTGAAAAATCTTAAGTCAAACCACTGTAAATTGGGGATCCATCTGTACACTAATCTGTATATGTGCATAACTATAAATAGTTCTTTAGCTCTCTGTATCTATGTTAAGCTAAGTAAGAGTTTATACTTATATCTCCAACTTCAATATACTGCCACATGGATCACTCTAGCCTCTTTCCCTTGCTTACCTATAATCATCTCCAACTCCTCTAACAGTGAGAAGCTGGCTCAGTGAGTGATTTTTAAATAAAAACTCTCTAATTTTTATTAGAAGAAAACTGCTTGAGGGAAACAAGAAAAGCATAATTCCTTAATTTTGATACTGCAAAAAGCTAATGCCAAATACTATTACGGATTCATTAGAAAGATAAACTACATATTAAAAAGGAGGGAGAAATTAGCAATATTCCAGATCAACCTACACGAAGTTAATTTGCACTAAAACATCCGTGGATATCAAGCACATGTGGATAATTCTAATCAGTTTCATTTAAAATAAAGCTTAAATATAAAGCTGAAAACAGTGCATTTAGGAGCCCATAGTAACAACACAAAAATCTGTACTGTTTAGTTCATATTGAATTTCTTTTCTGATATATCTTGGCCAATATCAGTTTTCAAGACTTAGAACCAAGGTGGAATTTATCCATTTTTCCCTTTGTGGGATAGGATACCGGAAGAACATGAACTTGAACATGAAACAGCTGAGTTCTAGGCCATATTCAACTTCTTGTATGTTTTGAGCAAAATACCTAATTCTCTGGCCCTCCAATTCTTTATTTATAACCTTGGATTATGTTATTAAATCACTTGTCAATTCACATCTATCACTATTTACTAAAACTCTGTAACTCTGCTGCATTAATTAAGATTGTAATACTAGCAATCGCAACAAAGAAACGTCTAGCATTCAGTGGTATCAAATTCTATGGTGTAATATTATATCTTGTCTTAGGCTAAAAGTCCATTAAGGATCTTCCTGCTGAGCAGGAAAAGGTAGAGAACAGAGGCCTGAGTTCCACAAGTCATTCATCTACCTTTAACTCCCGGCTTCCAAGGTCATCCCTGAGGTCATTTCCTAGCCAGCTAGGTGGAAAGGGAGAAAGAGCCTGGAGGAGCACCCCGGGGGGGTTTATGGCTCAGCCTGGAGAGTGGGAAACACTGCTTCCTCTTATATCCTCTGACTGGAACTTAGTTTCAGGAAGGCCAAATAATGCTGTTTAACTGGGTGCCTGTGGAGAAGACGGGATGCGTTTAAGATTCAGGCGACAAACTCCTTCACACTCTTCCTGAATTTTCTTGCCATGTTTACCCCAAGTCCCTATTATACACTCAAGGTGAACATCCGATCCCTTTTGTCTTTCTCGCGGACTCATTGTGCCCTCACTGCTCTCGCAAGCAACGCTAGCCTTGGGGCATTAAGAAACTGCTTTTTGAGCTCCTTCTGAGATGACTTTAAGGAGTTCGCTTTGGATCACCCACACTGCTCCCTCAGGCCTGTTGTATCCTGAAGGGTGCATCTGAGACAGAAAGTTTGAGAGAGGATTTTGGGCTTCATCATTTTGGATGTTTCCGGCTGCAACTGGTTTAAATAATAAGGACATTTCTTATCTCATGTAACGAGATGTCCCAGAGAATGACAATTATAAAGCTGATTTAGGGGTTCAGAGGTGTCATTCTGCTTTGCCCATCCCCAGAGTGTAAGCTCTGTGCTCGTACTTGCTCCATGGCGACCCTTCTGGGCAAAACAAGATCCTGAGGATGCAGCAGCTGCGTCTTTCTGTGCCTCTCTGAGTGAAGAAGCCTTTCCCAGAAAACCCCCAACAGATTGCCTCCTAGGTCTCACTTCCCATATGCCCATGTCTAAATCAGTCACCAGGGAGAGGAGTGATAACACAGTAGTTGGCTTAGACCAATCTGGATTCAAGCTGGGGCGGGCCGCCACACTGAGTACCTTGTCAGGTGGGAGTTTACGTGGGCTTTATTTTCTTTTCATTTTGTTGTATTTTGTTCTAAACAAAAGTTTCCTTAGGAAGAAGCCTAAGGTGTGATGGTGGTATTTTACTGTTGGCCAGCTGATAGTCACCTTCGTTGTGAGTTCTTCTGTATGTGGCAAATTCGTTTCTGGAGCTTATGTTTTTTGAATGGAAAATAGAGCTATAATCTGCCAGAGGAATTGTTTTTCTGATTTATAATTCATTTATGTTAAATACTTTATAACAATACACCAAGGGACTTCAATGATATCTGGTATTTTTAAAACTACCTTTATATCAATAGGAAACATTCGTCTCCAAAATGTACTCTGATCACTGTATCTGTAACAGTCAGTCATTCCATTGACAGAAAAATGGCTGACCTGAGGAGTTTATGCAAACATCTTGACTTAATGAAAGTCTTAAGAAGTTTAGATAGGATTGCATTAATTGGTAACCTAAAAATCATCATAGATGAGGTCGAGCATCAAATGCTACTTGTTGGTTTAGTCTCATTGCCATGTTGTTGTGCCCTGTATGCTTAAAACTTAAAATAAACACCATTCTCATTCTAATAGTAAAATACCCACACTACATATTCAAAAAAGGAATTAAAGGACGTAGGCATCCACTTTTATGCCATTTATAAATAAATCATCAGCTCTGAATTTTTGCCAAAACCAGCATTTTCCTATGAGAACATGGTTAAAGTTGTGGAGAAAATTTCAGGTAATCAAGGATCTGCTTTTTATTTTAACCATCAGTTAGGTTCTCCTCTTGCTTAACCACTGCATTACCTCGGTCAAATCATTCAGTATCAATAGGCCTTAGATTTAGGTGTGTAAATTAATGCAAAGTAATAGAATTGAACTAGGCGATCATTAACTTGCTCTCCAGCTATGATTCTTGGTCTTTCTGAAAGTGAGTTCATGGGGTTCATTTGCTGGGTTTGCCCCATCTTAACAAGAGCAACTTCTGATTTCCTACTCAAGTCTCAACCCCCTTTTCCTGGTTACTATTTGTACAATATCAAAGAGTCACTGAGGGTTGGGACTGGCCCAGCACCCAAGGAGAAGCCAAGCTTTGGTGTTGGTCTGGAAAAAGAAAGAGGCTGGAAAACTACTTGGAATATTGCAGCCACAGGGGAATAGCTGGACTGAAGATTAAACACTGCCTGCCAAAATACAGTGCAGTGCAGAGTCTTATTGGACAGTGCACCAGATGACAGGCTGCTTTGTACACATCCAATTTTCAGTCATTTAAATAAACATTGTCTAATTTGGGAAGTAGAGCCCACTTATTTTTTAAAGCATCTTTTAGTTTTTGTTTTTTCTTCTCAAATACAAATGTAATAACAGGTCAATAAGGTTGCCCTACAAAAAAACCGAAGGATTTCCTACATTTTTTCCTTCCTTTTTTTTTTCCCCCTTCTTCCCTTCCTTCCAGTAGTAACTATTTTCTTTTGGAACACAGTCATATATTTCTTTCATATTGTTTGTTATGAAGTTACACGGTTTCCAAATATTCAGATTTGGTTATTGATTATCAAACTGGGGTTGTAGAGATGTTACTGAACCCAGCGAGAACCCTGCTCCTAAAGGACTGATTGTTCGTTAATTTCAGGGCAGACCCTGAAAATGCATCCTATTCCCTGATGAGGCAGCTCTCCCATCTGACCCTGGCAGAATACATTATTTTATGAAGCCATGTGTTGAGTGGAAGTGAGCATTAGACTGACCATGGAAAATCTATTTTAGTGGGGAAGCTCCATATTTATTACTGCATCATCAGATATCAACATTTATATCATTAACTAGCAACAGAAGATAACACTCCCTAGCTCTGGTCATAGCAGCCTTTGTCCAACAGTGTCAGAGAGAAAGAGAGAAGTACTGAGAGGGGGACTTTGGGGTGGGGGTGGCACAGAGGGCATGGTCGAATCTAGCAAAGAGGAGGATTTTACCACTGACATTGTTAAAATGATGATACGTGGTGATGATAAAAAGCAGACCAGGTTTTAGTCAGTTGTATTATTTCTTTAAATGTTCTACAGCCAATGCTGTTATTGTCCACACCTGAGGTGGAGTGCTTTCCCCGCTCTGCCCTTCCCCCACACTGGGGACCCCACTCTTCCTGGCGTTGCAGCTATCATTTCTGAGTGACTTCCCATTTTGCATAGTCAATACCGCCTACTGCAAAAGATTTGAGTGGGTTTGCAGTCAGCTGGAATCACTATATAAAAGACCAAGTTGCTCTATTCCTATGGATGTAATCCCTCCCCCTAAGGATAACTTCCTCCTCCCCCAACTGAGAATGGTGTAGAAATCGAGAGGAAAGAAATAGAAGAACCTGGCTTCTGGTGCAGCATAACATGCCTATGACTCAACTCCAGATAGAGTTTTCTTGCTGGAGAAAACAGACTTCTTCAGAAAAAATATAAGTGAAATGGCATTAGACAACAAACTGAGACTATTTATAAGCGTGTTTGACATTCAGAAATTTGGTCTTCAGCCTGTCAAACAAAGCGAGGAATTCCAGTGTGACCTTTGGGAAATTTACAGTCTTTTAGCCAGGAAAAGCAGTGCAAACAACATGAGTTGATAGACAAATGGAAAAATAAAAAAGTTTCTTATGACCATTCACATTTATACATACTAACAACCCTTCTCCACAGAACATGTAGATTAAACATCTGGAGAGTAGTTAGCTTGTTGACATATGCAAAATCAATAGGCATTTATGGAAATTGTGATGAAACCTTTCGGTGGGGCTTCATCTTTGGCAAAGTGCCCTTTGCTGAGCAGCTGTAAAGTTGAGTGCAGTCTTTATTCTATTGCATTGAAATAATCAGGGTCCCTCTCTTAGACAGATTGCAGTCTTGATGAGGACAATGCCTTTCACATTGAAGCTGAGGCTTCTAGCTGGATGCTTGGCACATAGTAACTATGTAATAGCATACTAGCTACTTTACTCCTTCCCAAATGGCTCCCCAAGGTAAAAGCTGTGTAAAAGAAACCAAGGAAGGAAGGGAAGTATAAATGTCACTAAGGATAAGACACAGCAAACTGCTTCCAGTCCAGAGGTTCAGTCCTTGTAGCTGATGACATGGGTCTGTCCTCCTGTCTGCCTCATGTCCCTTGTCCATTTTCCATTTATTCTTGAGCATCTTTTTGTTTGGACCTCCTGTCTCCTCTGTCATCAGCCTCAGCTCTCCTGGTATTTTCAGACTGTCTACATCTTGGAGTTTGCCTTTCTCGTTTTCAGCGCTCTGTGTTTCTGATAACTGCTTCTCTTTTTGGTAACTTTCAGGATCTAAATAAAGTTCAGTATAACTAGAATATAAATTCAAGGGCAGGAGTTGCAAAGATGTAGTCGAAAGAATAAGCAGGTGCAAGAATATAAAGAAGCTTGGAAACCAGGTTCATTGAACACCGACCAAAGCCTCACTAAATAACCAAAACCCTTACCACTCAACCAAACCACATCTCAATCCTGACCCCTGAATCATGAGCTATAATAAAGTGATGGTTGTATCAAAACAAACAAACAAACAAAACACCAAAACCCTTCTATGCAGGCTTGATAGGGTTGTTACATTCATGGACCCTACACTGTAGGGGAAGTTAAGTAAGCAGAACATCTATCTCAGAGCAATGTCCAGTTACTAAGTGTTACAAGAACAGACCAGGTTTTAGGATACTGTTCTGCTGAAGTGAGGAGAAGAAATTAGAAGGGGCAAGAATGAAGACTGGGTGATCATTTACGAGGCTGAAACAGTTGTTTGAGCCATGACAAGAGCAGTGTGGACCATGGTGATATGGCCAGGGCTGGTGGGAAATGAAAGGATTTGCAAGTTACCTACAAGAGAAAATAGATAAAATTTGGTGTTAGATTAAAATGTGGGTGTGGACTCTAAAAGCAGATAGTTGTACCTTCTGAATGCACACACAAAGATAAGCATCAAAGCAATGACAGTCATTTCAATGACACCTCTTCTCTTTTTTAGGGGTAATGATAATACTGCATAATAGATATCTGGACTCTGGACACAGATACATCCAGGCCCAAATCTCTCAAACCCCTCCTCTGCCACCATTCAGTGGTATTACCTTAGCCAAGGTGTCTAACTACCCTACCTTTTAGCCTTCTCATCTGAACCAGTGGGATAATAAAAGCCACACCTCATAGGCTATTGTGTGGATTAAGTGGAATACTGAATATGAATATTCAAATATGTTAATTAGAAATAGGATGAATATTACATAGAGTTATATGAGAATTATTAGAGGTACCTCTTGCCTTCAAAATACCTAAAATGAAAAGAAATACATAATTATTTAAAAGTAAAACATTAATAATTAAATTAAAATAATTTGCGTATATTTAAAAGCTATGCCTGAGGATATGTAGATATGTTTAGATATTATTTATATGATTATAGGCCCTAAGAAAGGGTGCAGCTTGAGGACAGAACTTTATGGTAATAGGCAGAAAAACTTAGCTATGTTGAATGTTTACTGTATGTAACTATTATGCTAGTAACTTTATGTCCATTATTTAAAAATTCCCATGATCAAGATACAGCTTACTCACTATTACAGGAACTAGGACTGAGATTCAGGGGTTAAGAATGATTGGAATTTGAAATCAGGCATGCCTACTTCAAAGCCTGTTCATTCTGATATTTAGGCTGCTGAGTAGAAGAATTTGCTGTGTTCTTAGCATATTTTAGGTATTTCCTTGTAGAGGAAAATTATATATCTATTGACTTTTCTTACTTTGCCTATTCATCTATTCAAGGAAAATATTCCACTGCCTGGGTCAAATCCAGCCCTTTCCTGCAAGTTTTCCTTTCTCTTGGTGGGAAGAAAGGGCTTTCTATAACCAGTAGAACTCAAAGGTCTTCTCTTCAGGAAATGAATGCAGGGGGAAGAGACTACGAGAATCAAAAGGAAAAATGTGAAATATTGTTTTAAGGTCCTGTGACATTTCACTCAACTTATGTTTCATTCATTTAAGCTCTGGCAACTTTACAAATTAGCTCTACACTCAGTTCCTCAGTCTCTTCTGTTTTGTGGAATATAATGATTTCCAGATAGAACGATAGGCATCCATCATGTATTTCTTAAATGAACAAACTACACATATGATATAATTGCATAATTCCATATTTTTACACTTTTATCAAAGTAAAATCAAATAGTACATAGACCTTATAATGAAAAGGAAGAGTCCCTGCTCCACACCTTCCTGCTCCCAGGCCCACTCCTGAGGGACAACCCCCATCATTTTTTTAGCCCTTTCTTCTTAAATATTTCTCCATATTGCTAAACAGTGTTTACAGAGCTTTATCTCAGGATTAACCACTTCAGAAAAAAGCTTTTTATATATATATATATATTTTTAATTTTCATATCATTAATATAAAATCACATGGGAAATATTGTGGTTACTAGATTCCCCCCATTATCAAGTCCCCACCACATACCCCATTACAGTCACTGTCCATCAGCATAGTAAGATGCTATAGAGTCACTACTTGTCTTTTCTGTGCTATACTACCTTCCCCATGCCCTCCCCTACATTATGTGTGCTAATTGTAATGCCCCTTATTCCCTTTCTCCCTCCCTTCCCACCCAGTCCCTTTCCCATTGGTAACTGTTAGCCCATTCTTGGGTTCTGTGAGTCTGCTGCTGTTTTGTTCCTTCAGTTTTTGCTTTGTTCTTATGCTCCACATATGAGTAAAATCATTTGGTACTTGTCTTTCTCTGCCTGGCTTATTTCACTGAGCATAATACCCTCTAGCTCCATCCATGTTGTTGCAAATGGTAGGATTTGTTTTCTTCTTATGGCTGAATAATATTCTATTGTGCATATGTACCACATCTTCTTCATCCATTCATCTACTGATGGACACTTAGGTTGCTTCTATATCTTGGGTATTGTAAATTGTGCTGTGATAAACATAGGGGTGCATGTCTTTTTGAAACTGGGATCCTGCATTCTTAGGGTAAATTCCTAGGAGAGGAATTCCTGGGTCAAATGGTATTTCTATTTTGAGTTTTTTGAGGAACCTCCATACTGCTTTCCACAATGGTTGTACTAGTTTACATTCCCACCAACCAACAGTGTAGGAGGGTTCCCCTTTCTCTGCATCCTTGCCAGCATTTGTTGTTCCTAGTCTTTTCTATGTGGGCCATTCTAACTGGGGTGAGGTGACATCTCATTGTGGTTTTAATTTGCATTTTCCTGATAATTAGTGATGTGGAGCATCTTTTCATATGCCTGTTGGCCATCTGAATTTCTTCTCTGGAAAAGTGTCTGTTCATATCCTCCACCCATTTTTTAATAGGGTTATTTGCTTTTTGGGTGTTAAGGCATGTGAGTTCTTTATATATTTTGGATGTTAACCCATTGTTGGATATGTCATTTACAAATATATTCTTCCATACTGTAGGATGCCTTTTTGTTCTGCTGATGGGGTCCTTTGCTGTACAGAAGCTTTTTAGCACAAAAGCCTTTTTTTTTATTGCTGCTTTAATGTTCCCACAAAATTAAGTCAGTTTGTTTTATAAAAATAACTTATAGTTATTTCTTTAAAATATGATAAACATGCATATTAAAAATATTAAAATGCATATAATCAAAGATGATTAAAATAGCTAACATTTATATTTATCATAATATAATTTTAGTACTAAACAAATTTATTACAATTTATTTGCCATCCCCCTATCAGTACATACTTAGCTTAGCTCCACATTTCTGCCTTTACAAATAATGCTGGATAAATAAAAATTGTTTCTAAATTTGAGCATACATATACTTGGTTTCCTAGAAAAATTACTAATGATATAATTCCTGGCAGTTTTTTGTTTGTTTTGTTTCATTATTTTTGTTTGTGAAACATTGTTAAATTTCCTTCCAGAAAGTCTATACCAATTTATTTTTCCACTAGTATAGGGATTGAAAAACTTTTTGTATAATGACAAAGTATATTTTTTAAATTTTATGGGCAAAATATTTTAGGCAAAAGGCAAAACTGAGAATGTTAGGCAAGCATTTATGTAACAAGAAAGAAACACAAATTTCCATATATTTTAATTAACATAATTCAAAATATAATACTACTACTAATAATAGAGTATAATTTTTGTAACAGAAATCTACTAATAAAAATAATGAATTTCTTTTTGAATAATAACATTTTGCTTAATTGCATATGGTAGGCAGAATAGTGATGCTATAGATATATCCACACTGAAATCCTTCTGTTCTTTAAGTATGGTATATAGCAAAAGGGAAGTTGCAGACCTAATTGAGATTATGGGTGTTAATAGAAGAAGATTATCCAGGTAGGCTTAACCTAATCAAATTAGCTCTTAAAAGCAGAGAAAACACTCTCAGGCTGAAGTCAGAGAAGTGCAGCAAGAGAAGTAGCGATTAGAAGCATGAGAGGAACTGGACCTATAGTTGCTGGAGGACCACATGGAAATCATGAGAAAGGATGTGGGGAGTAGGCAGGAGCAAGGGCTGGCCTCCTAGATGACAGCCAGCAAGGAAATGAGGGCCTCAGTTCTACAACCATAAGGAAATGAAAACCTCAATGAGCTCAGAAGTGGAATCATTCCTAGAAGCTCCAGAAAGGAACACAGCTATACTGAAACCTTGAATTTGGCCTTGAGAGAGATTTTAAGCGGAGTTCGCAGGCCTGAATGAAGTTCATTGTTGATACATTGGTTCAATAAGATAAGATAGATTGAAATACTTTCTGCAAAGGACCTGCTGATGAATAATACAATGAATAACCATAGGCTTTAAACACCTTACATTTTCACAGACTTTATGAATTTGTAAAACAAACAAACAAACAAACAAAAAAGTGCCCTTTTCTGCTCCATACATATATTCACCACCATTAGTTGTAACACATCTTAGAAGATTCCATTTCAGGTTGTTCTGAATGAATGTTTTCTCAACTTCTTTGATAATAGTCTTATCTTTAGTTGTACCATACAGATTATTTATACACAGTAATTTTTCAGTCACTTCAATCTTGTTGACTTCTCTAATGAACAACTGGTTTTTTTCTTTTGACAGCAAGAGCCAAGGAAAGCCACTCAAAATAATTTTTTATTTACTATTGATGTTGCTCCCAATGTTTTCAACTCTTTCAGGAGCCATTCTTGCAAAAAGTTAACAGTCTTAATTATTTTCTCTGACTACATTTCTTCTATTGATAAGTGATTGGTAAATTCATTTCCTTTCTTGGCTAATAAAGAGCTACTGAGAAATTTAATTGCAACCTCATTTTTGTTTTCTATTTTTGTGAAGAAATTCTCTTATAATGAGATATTTCATTTAGAGTTGGAGATGTGACAAGTTCATAGTCTAGAAATAACATTTATTTAACATTGCTATAGTGTCATTGCTTATAAAAAAGGTATTTTGCCATCTAATTTGATAATGAAATAATCCACATACCACTGTACCATGCCTGCATTGTTCTAAGTCAATTTTTTTCTTCTTTTCTTATTTTAACCTAACATGCAATAGTAATAAAACTAATGTTGTGGTACAGTGATATGCATGGCACCAGAAATGTAGAATTATAACTGTCACTGTGAATTTTTGGTGAACCAAGGAGCTGCGTGAAGCAATGAGTGTGGTGTGTTTCACATATGGTCTGTGTCACAGCTACTCAACTCTGCTTTTAGAACAAAAAACAACCATAGACAATGTATAAATAAATGAATGTGGCTATGTTCTAATAAAACCTTGCAGACACTAACTTTTCAATTTCATATAATTTTTACATGCCACAAATTTTATTTTTCTTTTAATTTTACTTCTATAATTTAAAAAGAAAAAACCCATTCTTAGTTCACAATACGTACAAAAACAGAAGTATAGATTTGGCTTTTGGCCTTTAGTTTACAGACCCCCACATTAGAAAAATATCCTAAATACAAATCAGAATTTTCAAGTAAACTTAAAGTACTAAATATTCACCATTTGTGGTATTCTGTGATATAGTTGAGTGGGAAATAGTAGGGAAGCATGAGGATTATAGAAGTGAAAGGGGAAAGACAGATTTCATTTCCTTCTCAGAGCAAGTCTGCTTACAAATCAACTAATGAACTAAAAATTCTGTTTCCACTGTGAGTAGGCAAAAGTAGAATGATGCAAATAAGATGTGACATTTGGATTTTTTCCCCCTCTTTATCTTTTCTTACTTTAGTGGGGGAAAAGCATCAGATCAAGAAAGTGAGAATGTCTAGGGAGAAAAACACCATGCTTACAGAAAGAAATGAAACCTTCCCACTGTGACTCTATGGTTACTATGTGGTTTTTCTTTCTTTTTTTAACATTTGTACAAATGATGAAATCTGTCCTAAGATTTTTGTTATTCCTGTTCTTTTGTAAGAGTGCAAATAAGAATTCCTTTACATTAATACTGTTAGTCTTTAGTTTCTCTCTTTTTCAAAGCTATATCATAAATTCAGAAGAACTCTTGTTCTGAAGTAGGTTTTAAGCAGAGATGGAGCAGCCTAATATTTAAAGCATTGAAACGAGAAACAGGGCAGCTGCCACCAATTCTACTTCCATCACTTACCCACCTACCCACCCATCCCTTCTCCCTTCCCTGCTCCTCTCTAGGTCTGTCTGTATGTAATGGTGTAACCCAGCAGTTAATAATGTGAACCATAACATTTAGGGGACCTAACATGACCTTTGCATATACTGTCTTATTTAATCCTCACAAAAGTCCTAGTAGGCAGTATTAATTGTTACACACATCTAGATGAATTAATTGAGGCTTCAAGAGGATCAATAACTTTCTTAAGGTCTCATAAACACTAGGTGGCAGAGCCTGGATTCAAATCCAGATCTATCTTTCTCCAACGCCTATATATTGGTTCTAAAAAGAAAGCTGATGAGGAAAATGAAAAAGGCATAACTATTTTAAAAGACTAAGCCTACTGTTGCATGACCTATTATTTCCCTCAGCTCTCAATAATTAATGAGATAGGCAGCCAAGACAAGGGTCAGTTATAATGTCTAGGTATCTCTAGTCTTAATGGAACTGTTGTGTGGTAGCCTTTTAAGCTAAATATCAGATAATGTGTGTAAAACAGAGAACACATTGATGTAAAAACCCTTCTTGGGGAATTCTGGGAAGATGGCAGCGTGAGCAGAGCAGCAGAAATCTCCTCCCAAAACCATACATATTTATGAAAATACAACAAATACAACTATTCCTAAAAGAGAGACCAGAAGATACAGGGCGACACCCAGCCTGCAGCTACACCTGAGAGGACACGGCACCCTGCGAAGCAGGTAAGATATGGAGCCGCGACCCGGTGGGATCCGAGCACTCCCCCACCCCAGCGCACCGGCAGGAGGAGAGGATTCAGAGCAGGGAGGGAGTGGAAGCACAGGCCCGCCAAATAACCAGCCCTGGTGATCTGTGCCGGGGGCACAGACACACTTCGCGCGGTGTATCGGAGATTGGAGAGACAGAGGTGCAGGATCCAAGATGGCAGGTCCACTCAGCCGGCAACCCGGGACAAAAGAAAAGTGCATGCTTTCTTAGGGGTCTTAAAGAGACAGGGCTCCAACGGAGGAGCAGAATCGTCCCAGCACACCCAGGCTTGGGAGTCCTGGGGAATTTCAGACCCCTTGGACTGCGGCTGGGAAAAGCAGTCACACCGAGACTTTCCACAGAAATCAGCAGCCTCCCAATCATTCCCTTCCCGGCCAGAGTCACAAAGGGCCTGGTGGAGCGGTGTGGCCTGGCGGAGGGGCCACAGCTGTGGAATAGTGGAGCAGCAGCACCACCTACAGCATCCTCATAGAAACTACAACTGGCCGGGCATTTTTTTTTTCTTTTTTTTCCCTTTCTTCTTTTTTTCTTTTTCTGACCACTTCTATCACCAAGAAAAGACAGAGGAATATGGTACAAACAAAGCTTACCAAGACAACCCCAGAGAGGGAGACTGATGGGATGGACATGCACAATTTTCCTGAAAAAGAAATCAGAATAAAAGTCATAACCATACTGATGGATCTACAGAGAAATATGCAAGAGTTAAGGGAGCAAGTGAGGGAAGTGAGGAAAGACAATGCAGAGATGAGACAAGCAACCAATGGGCTTAGCAGCAGACTGGACAAGATGCAAGAGACTGTTAATGGAATAGAAATCAGAGAACAGGAACACAGAGAAGCTGAGGCAGAGAGAGATAAAAGGATCTCTAGGAATGAAAGAATTTTAAGAGAACTGTGTGACCAATCCAAACAGAACAATATTCGCATTATAGGAGTACCAGAGGAAGAAGAGAGAGAAAAAAGAATAGAAAATGTTTTTGAAGAAATAATTGCTGAAAACTTCCCCATGCTGGGGAAGGAAATAGTCCCTCAAACCATGGGAGCCTACAGATCTCCCAACACAAGGAACCCAAGGAAGACAACACCAAGACACATAAAAATTAAAATGGCAAAGATCAAAGATAAGGACAGAGTATTAAAGGCAGCTAGAGAGAGAAAAAATATCACCTACAAAGGAAAATTCATCAGACTATCAGACTTCTCAACAGAAACCTTATGGGCCAGAAGAGAATGGCATGATATATTTAACATAATGAAACTGAAGGGCCTTGAACCAAGAATATTGTATCCAGCACGATTATCATTTATATTTGAGGGAGGTATTAAACAATTTCCAGAGAAGTGAAAGCTGAGGAATTTGCCTCCCAAAAATGACCGCTTCAGGATATTTTAAAGGGACTGCTCTAGTTGGAAGCACTCCTAAGGCTAAAAAGAGGTCACCAGGGAAAATAAAATCATCCAAATACTAAATAAAGGCAAAGAATAAAACACCTAGTATATAAAGAATGGAGGAGGAAGAATAAGAAGGGAGAGAAATAAAGAATCATCAGACTGTCTTTACAATAAATTAACCAGAAAGTTAAGTTAGACTGTTAGATAGTAGAGAAGTTACCCTTGAACCTTTGGTAACCATGAATCTAAAGCCAGCAATGGCAATAAGTACATATCTATCGATACTCACCCTAAATGTAAATGGACTGAATGCACCAATCAAAAGACACAGAGTTACTGAATGGATAAAAAAGCAAGACCCATCTATATGCTGCTTACAAGAAACTTACCTCAAACCCAAAGATATACACAGACTAAAGGAGAAGGTATGGAAAAAGATATTTCATGCAAACAATAAGGAGAAAAAAGCTGGTGTTGCAGTACTTGTATCAAACAAAATAGACTTCAAAACGAAGAAAGTAGCAAGAGATAAAGAAGAACATTACACAGTGATAAAGGGGTCAGTCCAACAAGAGGATATAACCATTTAAAATATATATGCACCCAACACAGGAGCACCGGCATATGTGAAACAAATACTAACAGAATTAAAGGAGGAAATTGACAGCAATGCATTCATTTTAGGTGACTTCAACACACCACTCACTTCAAAGGACAGATCAACCAGACAGAAAGTAAGTAAAGACACAGAGGCACTGAACAACACACTAGATCAGATTAACCTAACAGACAACTACAGAACTCTGCACCCAAAAGCAGCAGGATACACATTCTTCTCAAGTGCACATAGAACATTTTCCAGAATAGACCACATACTAGGCCACAAAAAGAACCTCAGTAAAGTAAAAAAAATTGAAATTCTACCAACCAACTTCTCAGATCACAAAGGTATAAAACTAGAGATAAAATTTAGAAAGAAAACAAAAAGGCTCACAAATACATGGAGATTTAACAACATTCTCCTAATTAATCAATGGGTTAACGACCAAATCAAAACAGAAATCAAAGAATATATGGAGACTAATGACAACAACAACACAAAGCCACAACTTCTGTGGGACACAGCAAAGGAAGTTCTAAGAGGAAAGTATATTGCAATCCAGGCCTATTTAAAGAGGGAAGAAAATTCCCAAATGAATAGTCTAAAGACACAATTACTGAAATTGGAAAGAGAAGAAGAAATGAGGCCCAAAGTCACCAGAAGGAGGGACATAATAAAGATCAGAGAAGAAATAAAATTGAGAAGAATAAAACAATAGAAAAAATCAATGAAACCAAGAGCTGGTTCTTTGAAAAAATAAGCAAAATAGATAAACCCCTAGCCAGACTCATTAAGAGAAAAAGAGAATCTACACACATAAACACAATCAGAAATGAGAAAGGAAAAATAACGTTGGACCCCACAGAAATACAAAGAATTATAAGAGAATATTATGAGAATCTATATGCTAACAAGCTGGAAAACCTAGAAGAAATGGACAACTTCTTAGAAAAATACAACCTTCCTAGACTGACTAAGCAAGAAACAGAAAAACTAAACAGACCAATCACCAGCAACGAAATTGAATTGCTAATCAAATAACTACCCAAGAACAAAACCCCCAGGCCAGATGGATTCACCTCTGAATTCTACCAGACATATTGAGAAGAAATAACACCCATTCTCCTTAAAGTTTTCCAAAAAATAGAAGAGGAGGGAATACTTCCAAACTCATTCTATGAAGCCAGCATCACTCTAATACCACAACCTGGCAAAGACCCCACCAAAAAAGAAAATTACAGACCAATATCCCTGATGCACATAGATGCAAAAATACTCAACAAAATACTGGCAAACTGAATTCAAAAATACATCAACAGGATCATACACCATGATCAAGTGGGATTCATCCCAGGGATGCAAGGATGGTACAACATTCGAAAATCCATCAACATCATCCACCACATCAACAAAAAGAAGAACAAAAACCACATGATCATCTCCATAGATGCTGAAAAAGCATTTGACAAAATTCAGCATCCATTCCTGATTAAAATTCTCAACAAAATGGGTATAGACGGCAAGTACGTCAACATCATAAAGTCCATATATGACAAACCCACAGCTAACATCATACTTAACAGCGAGACGCTGAAAGCTTTTCATCTAAGATCGGGAACAAGACAGGGATGCCCACTCTCTCCACTGTTATTCAACATAGTACAGGCGGTCCTAGCCACAGCAATCAGACAAAACAAAGACATACAAGGCATACAGATTGGTAAAGAAGAAGTCAAATTGTCACTATTTGCAGATGACATGATATTGTATATAAAAAACCCTATAGACTCCACTCCAAAACTGTTAGGACTAATATCTGAATTCAGCAAAGTGTCAGGATACAAAATTAACACACAGAAATCTGTTGCTTTCCTATACACTAACGATGAGCTAACAGAAAGAGAAATCAGGAAAACAATTCCGTTCACAGTTGCATCAAAAAGAATAAAATACCTAGGAATAAATCTAAAAAGGAAGTGAAAGACCTATACCCTGAAAACTACAAGACACTCCTAAGAGAAATTAAAGAGGACACTAACAAATGGAAATGCATCCCATGCTCTTGGCTAGGAAGAATAAATATTGTCAAAATGGCTATACTACCTAAAGCAATCTACAGATTCAACGCAATCCCTATCAAACTACCAACAGCTTTCTTCAATGAACTGGAACAAATAATTCTAAAATTCATATGGAACCACAAAAGACCCCGAATAGCCAAAGCAATCCTGAGAAGGAGGAATAAAACAGGGGGAATTACACTCCCTGACTTCAAGCTCTACTACAAAGCCACAGTAATCAAGACAATTTGGTATTGGCACAAAAACAGACCCACAGACCAGTGGAACAGAATAGAAAATCCAAACATTAACCCAAACATATACAGTCAATATTTGATAAAGGAGCCTTGGATATACAATGGGGAGATGACAGCCTCTTCAGCAGCTGGTGTTGGAAAAACTGGATAGCTACATGTAAGAGAATGAAACTGGACTACTGTCTAGCCCCATACACCAAGGTAAACTCAAGGTGGATCAAAGACCTGAATGTAAGTCATGAAACCATAAAACTCTTAGAAAAAAACACAGGCAAAAATCTCTTGGACATAAACATGAGCGACTTCTTCATGAACATATCTCCCCAGGCAAGGGAGACAAAAGCAAATATGAACAAATGGGACTATATCAAGCTGAAAAGCTTCTGTACAGCAAAGGACACCATCAGTAGAACAAAAAGACACCCTACATTATGGGAGAATATATTCATAAATTACATATCCGTTTAGGGGTTGACATCCAAAATATATAAAGAACTCACATGCCTCAACAAACAAGAAGCAAATAATCCAATTAAGAAATGGCTAGAGGACATGAATAGACACTTCTCCAAAGAAGAAATTCAGATGGCCAACAGGCACATTAAAAGATGCTCTACATCGCTAATCAGCAGAGAAATGCAAATTAGAACCACAATGAGATATCACCTCACACCAGTGAGGATGGCCAACATCCAAAACACAAACAACAACAAATGTTGGCGAGGATGTGGAGAAAAGGGAACCCTCCTACACTGCTGGTGGGAATGCAAATTAGTTCAACCATTGTGGAAAGCAGTATGGAGGTTCCTCAAAAACCTCAAAATAGAAACACCATTGGACCCAGGAATCCCACTCCTAGGAATTTACCCTAAGAATGCAGCAGCCCAGTTTCAAAGAGACAGATGCACCGCTATGTTTATTGCAGCACTATTTACAATAGCCAAGAAATGGAAGCAGCCTAAGTGTACATCAGTAGATGAATGGATAAAGAAGAGGTGGTACGTATACAGAATGGAATATTATTCAGCCATAAGAAGAAAACAAATCCTACCATTTGCAACAACATGGATGGAGCTAGAGGGTATTATGCTCAATGAAATAAGCCAAGTGGAAAAAGACAAGTATCAAATGATTTCACTCACATGTGGAGTATGAGAACAAAGAAAAAAACTGAAGGAACAAAACAGCAGCAGACTCACAGAACCCAAGAACGGACTAATAGTTACCAAAGGGAAAGGACCTGAGGAGGATGGGTGGGAAGGGTGGGACAAGGGGGAAAAAGGGGCATTATGATTAGCAGACATAATGTTGGGAGGGCATGGGGAGGGCTGTACAACTCAGAGAAGACAAGTAGTGACTGTATAGCATCTCACTACCCTAATGGACTGTGAGTGTAATGGCTTGGTGGGGGGGACCTGATGAGAGGGGTAGTTTAATAACCATAATATTGCACATCTAAGTGTAGATTAATGATACCAAAATAAATTATATAAAAAAACCCTTCTTGGTTAAAATATAATGCTTTTTATTGTGTATAATCCAGTTGGTTGCAATAAATCACAGCATAAGTAATTGTATTTATTTCAAAATCAGAAAAAATTTTGAATGGACTTCTTAAGTTACAAAACTATCAATGGGAAATTCGGATCATAGATTCTATGTTATTTCTTGTAAGAAATTTTACTCAGAAGCATCCACTGTTAACTTGATCTGATAAAACACAAAGCAATAGTCTTGCTATCTGTGGCACTTTGGTGTTCCCCACTTGATAGGGTGGTTGGTTCCAGTCAGTCCTGATTAATTTGCCTCAGTTAGCATAATTTAGCTGCTCAACAAATATGTCAGTTTCATTTAAGAAAATTTATTTTATGAAAACCCCAAGTTCTAAAATGGGTAAGTGGTTTATGTCTTACCATTGTTCCTTTCTTCATAAAAAGCAACTGACTTTTTGGCCTCTGTTTAATGACTATCAATTGATTGTGTTAAATGTGACTATAGAATAGATCACACAAAAGTAATGCATGAAATGAACACTCATAAGTCTGGGTAATCATGTCAATATGAATGTGAATGGTTGTGGTTGACTGATAGTTTCAAAGCTGTGATAAAATATTCAGTGAAGCCTAACATATCCCATAAGAATATCATTAAGTTTTTGAGGGACTAAAACACTGTGGTCCTAGCGTAGTATAAGTGAACATATTTCAAAAAGTCAAAAATACTTGTCTTTTCCCAACATACAGGGTTTTCCGATGGTCTCTGGTTTAAATAAAACTGGGTGATAATCACTCTAACGCAAGCATGCCATGTTGAAGACAGATGTATACTAATGCCGTAATGGAGCAACATCAACACCAGCAAGTCCAGACAAGGTGAAGAGTCCTAAAAGACTAATAGCCATTAAATAATAATGATAACAGAATGATTTACAATACTTTAGGACAGACATACTTTTAAGGATGGTGTAAATAGTATTTATTTAGTACTTTCATAATATTAGACACTGAGACTCTGGGAAGTTATGGTGACTAGTTAAGTGGTAGATTTGGTACATAAAGCCTGTCTGTTTCCATAAAACAAAGAAGGATCACCACTAGCTACACCCATGTAGAACATTGGTTTAACAAATTCTAATGATTGGTAATAAAATATTAACACATTTTAATGTATTCAATCACATAGTCATTGTAAAGACAACTAATAATCATATTCATATAAGATATGGTTGGAATTCAATAATGAATCTTTAGAGAATGAACATGTAGGTAATTGGTTTAATTTTGGTATTCATCATAACTCCCATTATTAATTGTACTATTGTGTAAGATTTTGTCATTTTTTTTGTTCTTAAATTTTAATTCCTTTAATCATCTCTTTAAATAGAGTAGACATCTCATTCAGCAGGTTGAGAAAAATCTTTTTATTGTAATATATTCAATGCACTGATCAATTGTGTTAGAAATTCTTACTCCCAAAGCTATAAATTGCAATTATATATCTCACTTGTGTCCCAACTTACACCTCCCATGTTGATTATGGCTTGTTAATTACTCACATCCTGCAGTATCACATGATTTCTTTGCTTCTCTTTTCATTTTCATTGGTTCTCTTTTTTTAATGCTGTCCATCTACCTTCTTTGATACAGAAGTTTGTTCTGGTTGAAGAGACAATTTGATATATCCTTTAATGTTTCATCACTATTTTTCAATAGTTTCTCAGAGCTATTTCATAAAATTTAGTCCATTTTCATTCTTCTTTATATATTAACCTTTGATTTATTCAATAAATAATCTGAATCTATAATGTTATTATAAAAATAATTATTACCTGTTTGAAGTTAAAATAGGTAATTTAATGTTAGCTAGAAATTCCAAGCTTAATTATGGACAATATTAAGTAAATATGCATTCAGAAATGGACTCAGTTCTTATAAATAGTCACTACCCACCTACCTTCTTTTTTGTCAATGTTTATAAATTAACAAGAGTTATTTTTACATGATTATTGGGTATTTGACTGGAGGGAAAGTCATTCCCAGGGAGGCTTAGGAAAACATTGCTCCTCTATGGAAATTTGCTGCTATCTACTGGGCACTTCACAGGCCACTGAACTTACATTGTCTCTAATCATCACAGCAACCCTGCCAAGCAGGTATTTTTAGTGCCTTTTTGTAGCAGGTTCATAGAGGTCATCCTGCTAATAATTATCTGTGTAAGGATTTGAACTGAGATCTGCCAGATTCGAAAGCCTGTAATTTTTCTACCCTAGGCTGCAAAAAAATCTCAGAAAGGGAAAAAATAACTATTGCATGAGAAAGGCTGCCAGTGGATGCAGAATCCCTATCCCTTGTCATCTCTCCATGCATGGGACTGGCCACTCAACAATGCTGACAAGGAGACATAAAGTAGTCTAAGCATTTATAGCTAGCTGGAATCCATAAACATCAAACCACTAAAAGAAGTCATGTGTAATAATTATCAACTGTCCCACTTCAGTCTTGACTTTAATACTTTGATTCTTGGCAGAAGTCAAGTCACAGTAACATGTGCAGACATCCTTTAAGAGAGCAGGCTCCCATAGTACTTACTGTGATTTTCAATAGTACATTGACTGGTCTGAGGCTTAGTTTATTGATACGAGAAATATGAAGAAAATTGAATTAATAATTTCAAGTTGTCTTGAATTCAAACTCAGTGATTCGGTAATCACTTCGGTTAGTTCGATGGCTGAAAATGGCTGAAAGAGGGTCATTAAGCAGGTTTGCTTTGATGGGGCAGAGGGAGTCAGGCAAAGAAAGTTTCAGCATGAAAAGGATTCATTGCAGATGCACTGTGCAAGCAGGTACAGACAGATATCACCAATCCTTTCTCCTGGCACATGAATGAGACTTAATAGGGCCATGAAGGCAGGATCCTTGCATGGACTGTTCTGTAAGCATTCGTGTTTATGTAGACATGTTATCACTTCCTTGTTTGAACTTCAGGAATATTTGTGCTCTCCACTCGCCATGATTTCTGGCTCAGTTAGTGGAATTCTTGTTCCTTCTTCCTCTTTCTGAGGCTGTGTTGAGCACAGGCAATGCTGGGGACACTGACAGCAGCTCTCCCCAGGCACAACAGATTTCCCTGGCATGCTTCATTTAATAAAAATAGGTTTTGGCACTAGTATAAAACTTTTCATCCTTGAGTTTTAAATTATTTCACACACATTAATCCTTGCAGGATTCCTGCAAGGCACATATTATAGAGTCACAGATTCATGGAGATTTGGGGATAGAAGGAACTTCAGAGATCATCCACATTAAATCACTCCATTTTTCAGTCAAAAAAATTGAAATTGCAAAAGGTAACGTGACTTGTCCAAGCAGTTCTCTTTTTTAAAATGTGAATGCAGTGAAGGTGAATAGTGTAAGCCACAGAATGCATTTTTAATTGTTGTAGAAATCAAACTTTAAATTGCACATACTAGCTTTAGGAGGAAGTTCACTTTATCTTTTAAAGGCATACTAAAAGATGGAGAAATGGGTAGAGATGAGTTAACAAAATGAAGTGTTAATAATGAGTGATAATTTAGAATAGTATACCAGTGAGCAGGGAAAAAAAATGTAATTTCTGCCCACCTAGTTTGAAGATAAGGGATGGAAGAAATTGATAGATATGAATCTCTCTTTATCAAATCTGATAACTTCTCCTCCCAGCTTTAATCCTAGATGAATCCAAATACCTTTTACTACTTTGTCACTCCCTTTCCCCACCTCTATATGTTATTCATCTGTCATTTCAAAAGAAGAAGAGTTGGAAGGAGAAGAAACTGAGCATGAGGAGAACTGCTGGTCCATAAGGTGGGATGGTGGGTCACCATGGAACCTATTGCATCTGTTCTGAGAAGGGAGAATAGCACAGAAGCTGCTGAGATAATACTTATTCCATGGGAGCAAGGCATTTTCAGAGTTCAAAGTTCCTGTTTGAGAGTTTACAGGCAGCATGGAGACAGGCATAATTAATTCTACCACAAAAATAATGGACTAAATTTATAATAGTGGTGCAATGAAGTGCTATGGGAGCACATGAAAAGCATAGGAATTCAAAATGGGTGGATATGGGAAAAATGGGAGGAGAATTCGAAGTGAGTCTGAAAAAAAATGAGATTGATAAGGAAAGGGCATTCCAGATAAAAAGGAATATATTTTACTAGAAGCATATGATCTTTCTTTCCCTGAAAGACAAAGAGAATGTCTCAGGGATGAATGATAGTATTATGGGTCAGCCAAAGGCCCAATTTTTGAAAAAAATAATGCAAGGAAATGAAGATATGAATCATGACTAGTGATGAGAATTCTACTTGGGAGGGAGCTTATTTGGAGCATTTTGGGAGAATTTACTGCTGAATGGATAAAATGAAAAATAGGGAAATATGATTATATTACAGAGAAAATGGATAAATATTGAGATCAATCAGAAGACAAGGAAGTCTCCAAAGGCCCTATTTAATGCTGTGTAATACAATCAACTAAGAACAGCATTGGCAGGACATTAGAAGACATGGTTTTGACCAAATCATGAAATGACTTTACCTCTCTAAATTCTTGGGGCTAGGGTTTTAAGGCCTTCTTTTCTGATAAACATGATTGAATCTAGGAATAGATATCTCAAAAGATAATACAATAGAAGAGCTAAGACTGATGATCTAAAAAAATGGCAAAGAGTTAGGGTAATATGATAAATGTGAGTAAATGACTGTATTATGTTAAGACAAATGCATCTCCTCTTTGAAGTCATAGCAGGTTAAAGCAAGTATGACTTCAGAGATTATCACTGATAGGCATAGAAGCATAGGTGAGTCTCAATTATTAAGTTCAAAACTCCCCTCCTCTCCATTTCCCCTCCAAAATTATATACTTTGTGATTCCTTTTATATAAAACTCTAGAAAAAGTAAACTACTCTGTCGGGACAAAGAAATGGATCAGTGGTTGGTTGGGGGTGGGGGCAGGGGTAGGATAGTAAAGGGGCATGTTGAAACTTTGGATCATTTTGGATATGCTCACTGTCTTAATCACAGTTGTATGGGAGTATACATGTGTCAGAACTTATCAAATTGCACACTTTATGCATGAGCATTTTCTTGTATACCAACTAAACTCAATAAAGTAGTCTAAAAAAAGATAATATGAATGACAGAAAATCTACTTGCACTCAGAATAAATAGTAATCATGGCAAAACCTTCCTTGGATAGTACCAAAGAACATGTGGCTTTCTAACACAATATTTCTCTTCTTCCTGTAGAATAGGGGAAATAACATCATATTAATTTATATAAAAAGAAATAGAACTATTGCATCTCTAATAAAAATAGGGTATTTTTGCAAATCATCGGTAGAGCAGGAAAGGCTTCTAACTTTCTTTCAGGACGCCTGTTCTCTGATGTCAGCTGTGGTTTAGATTTTACTCTGTTATTTTGGAACTTAATCTCAATTTATAACCTGCAAAATGGAAATTAAAATATCTATGCCACACTTCACAGACTTAAAAAAGATGAAATTATTTAGAAATATTTAGCATTTCTTTGTTGATACAGTGGAAAGCTCTGCAGATATAAAGATAAATAGACTGTACACCTTTCTCTTTAGACACTTGAACTGTCTCTCTCCCTAGAGCTGGAAAGATCAGTGACAGATATAGAGATGCAAGTCAAGTAAAAGATACTCTAAATTTTATAATCACGTTATGAACCATATACAGAAATACAGAGGAGAAAGGGGCTAATTTCCAGAGGGTGGAGCAAATAGCATTTCAGTTGTTCTTGAAGAAGAAACAGTTCCACAGAGAAAGGAGTATAAAATTCAATAAGGAAGAATCATGTGCAAGAAGCATATAGATATAAGAAAACCTAATACTTGGGAGATGGCTTGAAATTCATTGTTCTGTGGGGAGAGGGAAAATGTGGGAGAATGTTGAATAATGCATCTGAGGACAGTTTAGGGCAATACTGTGAGGGAACTTGAATGCTACCCTGGAGAATTTAGACATAAAGGAACCACTATATTTTTCTAAGCATAAAAGTATGTAACCAGTATAAAACTAGCATAAGTGTATATTGCACTAGAAACATAAAAAATAAGTTACTCTATTGAAAATGAGTACAAAAATAATTCATTTATTAAATATTTAATTTTAATAGTGGTTACTTTTGGAGTTATATAAACAAAATTGATAGAGGAATATAACTAATGTCCATAATTGTATTTCCAGTTAAAATGATTTCTGCAATGGAAATCTAGATTAATTTATGATGACTAGTTAAGTCATGATTATACTTCTTTGTTATTTAACTTAAGGGTTTAATATTAATATATTAGCATAGATCAAAGATGGCTTTCTTAGAAAAATACTGACAAAATGTAGCTTCCTCTTAGGAAATAATGACATAACATTTAAATATGTTTGAGAAATACAAGCGCAGTTTAAAAAGTAACCGTCATTAATAGCTTTAAATCGAGAAAATGACTTATTAAAGAAGAGCAAAATAATTAACAGATCTTTTTCAAATCTATGCAGTAGAAAACTTATAACTGGATGAATGTTTTTCCCTGACTTCAGTCAGTTAGTATCTTTGGCCTTGAAATTTTCAAAGATTACTGATGTAAACAATAGTCATATGTCTTTTCCTAGTATTCTAAGGACACTATTATTTCAGGATGGACTTTGGTGTTGGGAAGAATTGAGTTTAGCAAAGACTATGAGAGTTTCTTGCTGGGTAACCTTAAGCAAGTGATTTGACCTCTTTAATATTCAATTTCTCTATTGATAAATGTGGGTAATAACAATATTCAAATCATAGGGTCATTGTAATGGTTAGATGAAACAGTTATTCTAAAATATATAGCATCGTGTTTGACACACAGAAAAACCCTCAATAAAAATTGGTTATTATTGTTATTGCAGCTATGTGGACTTGTTCGGACTAAAAGATCAATATGGAACCAATTTTCCTTTTCATACTGAATACATGTGCAGCCCTAGGGAGAGTGGGTAAAGCACCACATTGGAAATCAGGAAATCTGATTCTTGCCACAGCTCCGTGATAAATGAGATGTGTGACCTTGAAGGTAAAATGATGTCTCTGACTCTGGGCTTTTCCAATCTATAAAATGAGAGGGCTGGACCAGCCACTGAATTTTAAAAATGTACTTGAGGAAGCCTAAAGATTCAGGAATTTCCTTAGTTGATGCGTGTTGGTTGGGAGAAAAGGGAGGGATGAAGATAAAAGACTTCACTATCTCTACCTTTGCTTCAACATCCTACCTAATTAATGTTTGCTTTCAGACCACCTAGATGGATTTTGATTGAACAGAGCATCTGACAGCTATCCCTGGATTTCATAATTCATAAGGTTCCATTAGCTCCATAGTTTTGCCACTGTGTTTGACTACTTCTAAGATCTGAATCATTAATAAGAGCCAAAACTTTTCATGAACACAACCATGCTAAAAATGGGAGAAGTGAATTTTCTTGTACGGAAATTCATATGATTTGTGATGAATCTAATGATGAACAGTGTTTTATCAGTTTAATCCCTATAAAAACCTTATCAAAGAGGCATTATTATCCTACTTGAAAGACAAGGAAACCAAGATATAAGAAGTTTAAACATACACAGATGATTTGAAATTTAAACTCCAATCTAGCTAACTCCAAATCCAAATATTATTCTTATTCCTTTGCAGTTAATAAATCACTAATGAAAAGACCAATAGAGGATGAAATATCCTAAGGTAACACTCAACGCACTTCTATAAAGCCACCTTGGGTCTTTGAGTTATTGAATTCAGCATGTTTTCCCTGAGTGTTACTCTGTGTCCAATACCTTAGCGTAGATAAACATAAGTAGGGCAGAACCCCTGCCCTCTAAAGACTTATAATCTAGCCAGGAAGATAGGCCCTTCACAGGAAGGTTTTGCAAGATGAACACAGGTATGTGGCCCAGTCTAGATTTGGTGGGAGAGGAAAAATCAAACAGATCATAAATACGGAAGTGAAATTTAGTCCATCTGCAAAGAGTAACATCTTCCGGTTTCCTGAAAGACTTCTTTGAAAAAACATCTAAAAGGTGCCATAAGACTACTGATAAATGTGGATAATAAGACTGTTGAGACTCTTTTAAATGCTTTGGGGAGTTTCATAAACCCCAAGGCAGATGCCAAAGGGTACAGTGGGTGTGTCGGCTAACCCAATGATCTTAGCCTGTGGTGTCGGCTTTTGCTTAGTTATGCACCTGGGCCTGGAAGATCTGTTCTCCAGGCGGAGGATGGGGCTTTCTGCCCACAGGATGACGAAGCTCTGCCACCTGCTTCGTGTTCCCTGGATACAGGTGTAGTCCAGAAGAATAGATTCTTCTCTGGCCTTCTAGCTGAGCAGGATTCTGACAAGTTTTCAACTGTGAGATAGAAGCACACAAAGCCTCAAACAGGCAGGAGGAGGTGGGGCAGCTTGAGAGTCTGGATAGGACACCAAAGCCAAATGTGTAGAACCGAAAGTGGAGTTGAGAGTAGACTCTGTCTAGCACCTAGTGAGATATGTGCCCGGTGAGATATGGCGCAGCTGTCTCCCCTGCTCCTTTGTTTCAAAGCTCCTTGGTGTCGCGCCAGTGTTGAGGATCCAGAGTTGGAATGAGGAGCGACTGATTCATGCGAGCCATTTTCAAATATGTAGTAATACTCATGTTTGAAGCCAAAATGTGTGTGTTTCTTTAGTTATCTTTCATTCAAGTATAATCATCCACACCAGCTGCCAAAAACTACTGTTCTACTACAGATTGTTCAATGTAAGCATCTGTCTAGATATACGTGCATCGGGTGAGTCAGAAGCTAAGTCCTAAAATAGGAGGAAGGTGCAGGTGTCTCTTGACATCAGTTTCAGAAGGAAAAAGTAGTGAGCAGAGAAGAAGTTACATTAACCATTTAAGTCCTGGTTAGTAGCCTATACATGCACGATCTGAGCCACCAGGCCCTGGGGCTTCAGTAAGCATGGCCTACAAGCCTTTTCTAAGGCTAACTGTTGCAATCCCTCAAACGGACATTCCCAGACATCAGGAAAAGCCCAGAACTGCTGAGGACATCTTCAAGTATGATTAAGGTCACAGTTTTCCACCATAAAACAACTGTAGCAAGAACTGAAATTTTGGTGTGAGGTACAAAATATCAAACATAGGAGTTGCTGTGGCTTCAAAGGAAAAGAAAGCCGAAATAAGTACAGGCTACATAGATAAGGGGAAGTACCTGGAATTTCATGATTATGACATTGTTGTTTTCTGTGGCCAAATTACGTGTATGTTTGACGCTCTCTGTTACCACTTGGTGTTTGCACAATGTGAGTGAGCTTTTCAACACAAATCCTTTTTGGGTTTGAAGAAATCCAAGGACTGTCCTCCTCCTATTTGAGTAGCTGTGGGGAAAAAAATAAAATCAAATACTAAAAATAAGAATTGCCATCAACTATAAGATATAAATAAAGATTGGAAGTAACATTAAATGTTATACCATAAAAATGAAACCATTTAAGATGCTCAATAAAGAGCATACTGTGTCTTAAGTCCTTTTTGAAGACTTAAGAACCTAGATGCAGATTCCTCAAAATGAAAACAGGCCCTATCTCTCTACAGCACTTTGCTTCCTATTAAATAACATTTCATCTATTTTTGTCTGGAATTGATATGACAGAGAAGCTTATTTGTCTTCTTTTCATCTGAGAAGCTGCTTCCTTCCTGGCAGTAATGAGGTTGGCATAGCTGATGAGGACCTGATCCAGATTTTTAATGTGCACTTGCAGAGGGCTTTTCAAACTGCAGGAGCTCCGGATAGCGGTCGTGCTTTCTGCACCACTCCAGTCCTTCCAGCATCACAAGCCACTAGTGTGGCTGGACATGTGGTAAGGGGCCTACAATAGAAGCAAACCTTCTAGACACCCCTAGAATTTCTCCTCTTTATACTTCCTGGGTCATAGAGGTAACCCAACCCTGTTTGCTTGTTTTCTACTCCATGCCCTGGGTACAGGGTACCAATGGCAAAGTATAACATGAGAGGTAGGTTAGCTGTACAGGAAAACCACTGGGGTGGAGATGTGGAAAAAAAATGGCAAGCACTGTTTACCACTTATCGCATAACCCCAGAGCAACCCACTTGCTCTCAGCTGTTTTCCTCACTACAATTCAAGCAATGCACTGATGGATTCACAGGAAAGAAAAAAATAATTATGACATGAGGTTTAGGACACAGAGTCTCTGAGCCACTTCTGTCACTACCTCACTGCATGTTTAGTGCAAATCATTGGCCTTTCTGAGCCTCATTATCCTTGATGGTAAAGCTTGGACAGGGGATCTTCAAAAGTCTTTCTACTTTCAAAGTCCTAGATAGTATGATTTTACTGGTATCTATCTTAAGAGATGCTTTAACAATCACAGAAGTAATGAATACAAAGGAGTTCATTCTTCAGAAAAAGACATCTTATACATAGTGAACACCAATGTATAAGCACAGTAATATATCTACAATACAAGCTACTTACTCTATACTGGGATTTCACTGTTTGCTGATGTTATATTTAAAAGGCATTTTCAATCTGGGATCTCTGTTAAATCCAATGTTTTGGTTTTCTTTTCTTTTCTTCTTTTTTTTTTAGTGCTGAAAAGACAGGTATTCTAAGCTCTGACTTCAGTGATGACTTACAGTTAGGGGTTCATTTGGGGAATTATCTGAAATTCCCCAAAAGGCACAGATCCTAAATTCCTGAGGCAATGCTTACTGGTGGTTGGTGTATGGCACCATAATGTTTTTTTTCTTAATCTTGATACACTGTATTGATAAATGAAACAAATTTATACTTAAACATAATGGCATAGCATCATAGAACCTCTGGTTTATAAAATATTTCAAGGATCATCTGGTTGAATTTTTATTCTTTACTTGAAACTTCTCTCAATATTCCCCTAAGTAGTCACCTACCCTTTATTTAGAGCAGTTTCCAAGAGACTAAGATTCTATGACACAGGGTGGAGGCTTCAGTGAGGTGATCTCCTCCGGAGGTGGTCTAGAGTGGAGTTCCTACGCATCTCATCTTTTTAACTTTTGTTCTATATTTGTGTATTCTACTTCAGTTCTTAAGGCTGATGCATTGTAGCGTACCATGTAAAGTCAGTATGTGACTGCATCTTCTAGAGGTGCTTCAAACCCAATTTTCAAATTCTAATGGAAGTATTTGTTTCCTTTAAAACTTTTCTTCCAGTAATGGCTGTTGTGATTATATTACCTTATTGGCCAATATTACTGGATTATCCAGGTTTTTCACATGCACCCTTTTAATTTCTTTGCTTTGTTTGTGGATTTACTTCTTTTGGCACAGAGCATCTTCTTTACACTCTGATGGTATCTGAAGCATTTCATCAACTTGCTCCTGACTTTCACACTCTTTAGATTAAGGCACTTGCATGATTTCTTTACACTTGACATATTTTATTGATAGGTGAAATGAATAAATTGTTAAATATAACAGTGTATTATTATAGATCTTTAGGCTAGTAAACATTTCAAGAACCATCTGGTTAAATCCTCATCTAATACTTGAATTACTCCTCTCACATACTTCCGTATGGTCATCTACTCCATATTCTGAGTATTTTAAAGAATTATATAAGGTTCTATGATTGGAAACATCAACCCACCAATACAAATTTTATTCCTCAAAAAGCTAAATACTGAATTACCATATGACCCAGTGATTCCAATCCTAGATATATACACAAATAAATTGAAAACTGAGACTCAAAATATACATGTATATGTGTTCATAGACACATTACTCATAATAGCCAAGGAGTGGGAACAATCCAAGTGTTCATCAACAGATGGACAGATAAATAAAATGTGGGATATGCATACAACATAATTATTCAGCCATAAAAAGGAGTGATGATTCTGAAACATGCCACAACTTGGATGAATCTTGAAAACATTATACTAAATGAAATAAGCCAGATACAAAAAGACAAATATTTGCTTGCACTTAAATGAAATATGGGGAATAGGTCAATTCATAGAGAAAGTAGGAAAGAGGTTACCCGGGACTGGGGGAGAGAGGAATGGGAAATGATTGCTTAATGGTTAGAGTTTCTGTTAAGGATGATGAAAAAGTTTTGTAAACAGATGGGTTGATGGTTAGACATTATGAATATAGCTAATGCTACTGAATTATATACTTAAAATGGTGAAAATGGCAAATGTTATGTAGTGTATATCTTACCACGATTAAAACAAAATTTTAAAAAGTATATAGGGTGATTTCCTGACTCTGTGGAATCCATGTTATAATTCTTTTAGGGCAGCACCTAGCTTGGACATTTGCTTCTAAGCTATGCTGTGAGTAGTTTTCTGAAGTAGGCATTCTGATCCGGAACTCAGAATATAGTTTGTTTATACATAAATTTAATATACTCCAGAGTGTTAAGTGCATGTTACTATGCAAACAAGAGTTTACATAAGTAGACTTTCTACTAACAACATCATTGGAAATGCCCCATAAGTAATTTCTTTTAGTGGTCATATTAATGAAGTTCAACACCACTTGCAGGGTTGAAAATTTTCAACAGCAAAGAAATGCAGATAGAATTACTATTATTGTGGATAAATTGGATGGACAGGTAGAGCACAGTTAAAACAAATAATTATTAGAACATAGCTTGTAAAATTGAAAACAATCTGGACTTTTAATCCTCACATGATAGCAGCATGGGGAGTAGATGAGGGGATGTGAAATCATGCTAAACTTTTGGTTGTATTTAGAATTAAGATATAGATATAGAGAAATCTATCTGTAAATAGAAAAAATGCATTAAATTGTAACACATCACTAATATAACAATATATCACTTGTTGTTGAATCCATTTTTTATATACCGGTTATTGATTACTAGCTTCAGGATGGTCCATCTCTGAATGGTACCTTTAACATAAGGCTGTCCCTACTGTTTGAGAAGAATGCCTGTACCATAAGACTGCCCACCTGAGTTCAGCCTGCCTTCTTGAGTAGCCATATGTGACTACCTCCTGTGTTCTTAGTTCCTAATCCTGACATGTGGTCCTGACTTTGCTATTGATATTTGTTTTCCCCAGCACTTTGTATCACCCATCTTGATGCTTGAAAACTTGATGATTTCATTTCGTTTAACTCTGCTCTTCAACACTCTGGGGCTTTTTAAAAACCATGGTCAACTAATCTGTTAAGTCCACACCCCAAGAGCTGAGCAATCCAGAAAGCATTGTCAAGACGGTGTTTTCTGGACATAGTCTCTGAGATGGGAGTTGTATGCAGATGTTTTTTGGGAGGAATATGTTCTGGAGACACATTTTTAAGGAGGTGGGGAAGACACACCAGGCCAGGGGGAGTAGTCCACTACGGGGTTACCAATGGCCTCTACTGGGAGCTGTTGAGCTGAATGGCTCTTCAGGCCTTTCTCAAGCTGAGGTATAGGGGCTCAGCCTTGGTATTTCTACAGCAGCTGGTCCTTGGCCACAGCTATCCCCTGGAGGGGACATAACCTCATGTGAGGCAGTGCCCTGCAGCCCGCTGAGGACAGTTCCCAGTGAAGACACAACAGATCCATCTATCAGCTGTGACAGGGGTATCTTGGTCCTGGTGGTCTTGACGCAATTTTTAGAGACACTCCTTAGCAATTCAAGATACAGGGGGAGATAAAGTAATGGGAAATGGAAAAATTTATGAGAATCATAATACTATCTTTCACTTATCACATAAGAAGTCCCAGATGTAATGCAAGGATGCATTATTAATACACCGTGTATTGTTTGAATCCTTAACAAGGTGTTGACTATGTTTAATCCATGGACTTCTCACCCTTCTCCATCAACGTCCCCCTAATTAGCTCTCTGCTTTATACTTGAAAATTATTTGAAATTTCATGATTTGTCATAAAAATTTTGTGAATTTTGCTTTACTTTCTAAAAGCAAATTTGCAATTATTTTAATACAAAAGCAGTACTTTAGGTAATTTACCAGTATAATTATTTATTTTTTTCTCAAATCTTTTAATAAATTTTCTATGGCTTATGCTAAGGTCCAGAGTATACCCCAGGTACAAACCATTGTAAACCAGAATCAGTATATGACTCTCTCAGTTTGAGAAGAACAAATAAGACAAAAATGATGATAATAATAAAAGTAACAGCAGTAGTAATAATATTAATAATAATGCCCAACATTTATACAACATATTGGAGTTTTCAAAGTGAGAAACAGCATAGTATAGGGTTTACAGGATTGGATTTCAGATCCCTACTCACTGTGTTAAAATCCTGCCTCGTCCACTTACGAGCTGTGAAAGTTTGGGTGAGTTATTTAACCTTTCTGGGCCTCAGTTTTCTCATTTATAAAATGTGGATACTAATGACCCTAACTCACCAGGTTGTTTTGAAAATTAAATGAGTGGATGTTTATAAACCATTTCAAATAATGCTCCCATTAAGTAAACCCTATTTAAAGATTTGGGTAGGACACTATTTGCTTTATAAATAACATTATTTAAAAGGTAAACATTATTTAAAGGTTGACTCAATATATATTGCAGTTGGTCCTCAAAGCAAGGCTGTAAGACAGGAAATTTAGTCATAACTCATGAGTAGAGATATTGGGAGATAGTAGTTGAAGTCAGTGCGCATGTTCATACAGCCAGTCTGTGGAATATTTAAGTAGAATCTCTGTTTCTTAGAACTGAATTCCTCTCTGCCAAGTGATCTTAGAAATCTTGTTTTTGGAATAGCCACTGCAAACCTACTCTGATAAACCAGGTAGAATTAAGGGGCTTTAAAAATTATGGCAAAAGAATTTATTTTATCATGTAGTTATCAAAGAAAGCAAGTCTAGACACTGAAAACATTGGTCAACATAATAAGTGTTTTACTGAGTTTAAACTTCATGGGTGCAGGAAGTAAGAGATAAAAAGAAGACTCTTTCCTTCTCTGCAAAAGAAATACAGAAATAACAATGTTTCTGCATATAGGCCCCCCCCAAACCCTTTGTAGCTTAGAATAATAGACTTTTCTTATAACTAGAGAGAATGTTAGACATCCAATATGTTTTACAGAATACCAAATTAAGACCCAGAAAGGTAAAATAAATTTTCCAAAATTACAATACTATTAGACACAGAGCTGACATTAGAAAATATCTAATTCCTAGTTTAGAAAATATGTAATTCCTACTTCTGAGGTATAATCCTTTGTTACAGGAATATTAGCTGTATTATATCCAGCTCTTCCCCTAAGGAGATTCTTAAATACTTCTCTGTTTAAGACCAGAATACTCTCACACCTGGAGACCAAGCAGATAAGGGCTTTAAAAAAGAGTCAAAGCAATTTTCACTTTCACATTATGAAGTCAGATTAAAATAGAGGTATAGTTGTTAAAAGAGACTTCTTTATTCCTCTTTAATACACACACTGAAACAAAGTTGGATCCTTTATTTTGTCCTCCTTTTCCTGGCAGTTACATGGGTCTACCATCCTAATTGTGTTTAAGGAAAGCAATTACTGAAAAATTCCTCTAGACATGCAAATTTAATGGCCTGTTTGTATAGCTCATGAAAGAAAACCCTTTGTGGAATTATAATGTTGGTGCATTTGAAGTTATCTTAAAAGGGTTTACAATCTGCCTTCCCTTAAAGAAAAAAATATGGACCAGAGCATTTGGGCTATCTGCTAATATAATAAATAATAATCTCACCCTTTCTAAATATTACTACCAACATACTGCCTCCTTCCATTCCCGGAATAAACCTACATCCAACCAAATATATTTGGTAGTGTGCACAGATGTTTTCATTTAGTGACTGAGCACTAGAGACAGAACTGGTCTGGGGTTGGGTATGCAGGAGCAGGGGATTAAAAGTAAGAAGAGAAGGACAGAGAAGAAGGATGGTCCCTTGGCTTGATTTTGAACAGACAGGATGGTGATAAGAGAGGCAGAGGGAGAGGCTGATGTCATTAAATTGGGACTGTGAGACATTCTGGGCATGGGCAGAGCTACTTCAGCACCCAAGAGACAGAGTGGCCTAGAGATGTGGAAGCTGGTCTTGTTTCTGCATGGAAGCCAGCATCAGGACCCTCCAGATGTAGCATTCATGTCCATTCAGCATCCCATCTGGGCAGAACTGCTGTGAGGCTACTCTGGTTTGCTCATACATGTGTATACAGGGGAAACAAATCAGGAGAGTCAGAACAGGACTGACACCTGGCAGATGCTGCTGCTGATAGGTCTGAATATCAGTGACACATGCTGTTGGTTACTCCTAGATATAAGTTGGAGACACTGTGAGAGAGGGCTGGCCCCCTGCTATATAGAGGTAGGGTTCTTGAGGCATTCACCATCACTAACAGTATGTATTTCAAGTTTTCCAAAGGGATTCCATGATTACCTTCAGTTACTTTTTTTACAAGTCTGAAGAATCTCTTTGTCATTTATCATAGAATAATAGACAAACACAGTGTTATAATTGGAAATGCGTTATTTTTATATCCACATATTCACATATTGTAGATAAATGAATACTGTCACCTCCAGCTCAATGCAGAGACATCTCTGCAGGATATCTGATAACTTGTCATTTAATTCCTCAGTGTTGTCAGCTCTACATTCTTATTTACTGTAAACAATTCCTATTTATAGTAAACCCAAAGCAGTCCCCTGGTAACCCTTTCTCTTAGTGCCTACTTCTGGCTTTGCAGCAATAGACTTGCTCTTCTGTACGACGGCCCTTTGAGTATTTGAAGATAGCCTTTATGGCCATCTCCGTCTCTCATTTTCATTTTTCCAATCTGGCTAGCCTTTGGTTCTTCAGCCACTTTTTATATCTCGTGTCCCTGTCTTCCATTATCTCAGTCCTCTTCTCTGGGCACTGGTATATATATAACTTTTCTGCATAGGTTCACAGTAAGACTCAGGATTTCAAGGTGGCTTAACCCTAGGTATTTCCTCTCTTGGTAAGGACGATGCACATCTCTCCTCTTTGGAAATAATGACATTGAATAAAACATTAAATCCTTGGATGAAGTGGAAGGGAGAGCACATCATTTTATAATCTCAGCAGCTGCCTTCTGTGAAGGAGAGTGGAGGGAGTTAAGCATTATAAAGTGCCTACTAAGAACTTGAAATACATCATTATACTACTCACAAAAATACTGTGGGCAAGGTGTTATCACTCCACTTTGCAGAGAAGAGTGAGGCTTAGAGAAGCTACATAACTTGCCTTAGACACAAAGCTAGCAAATGATAGAAGCCGAATCTGTGTGTATATGTTAAGCATGTACGTGAATACCAACACAGATAGCTTTGACTTTTCCCAATTCTTGGTCCTCCAGGTTAGGTGCTGTTTCAGGAAAGGAAGAAGTATCTAAAACAGTCTCTCATATACTTAGAATAGTCACTCATCTTAATCTATAAAATAGAAGTAGGAGTGTGTCAAGATGGCAGGTCAAATGATACCCAACACATAGAAAACAAGAGCAACAGTTCTAAGATGAGAAGAGAGTTTCAGGCCCCACTAATGCAATAACAGTAGTGATGGCTCCGTACAGAGAGCTCATGATCAATTCACATACCCTGATATTTTCCCATGAATTCATCTCCCCGATCTTGTACAGCTGTAGTTTATTTTTTGTAAGGGAAACCAAATGTAGGATATTTAACTCAATTCCTATTAGATTTCAATCTTTTTTGGTGTCCATTTGTCTGGCCTGTTGATTCTGCCAGCCAATGTATTTGATATTTGTAACAGTATTATCGATCCATATATCTGGTAGGTAGGCATTCTGGTTTTTCATTCATCCTCTGATGTATATAATGAAGAGGACCAAATCTAGGGCAGAGAGGTCTTACAGTTTTCTATACTCTGGTGTATACATAGTGTCAACTTAAAATTGTCAGGAGGCAATAATTAAACAAAAATATTTATTTGGGATCAAAGAATTATAATTCAGGGTGCATAGATTTAGGTAGCCACCTGAGTAGTATTCTGCTAGGGAGCAAAAATCAGGTGCTTTTTTTTTTTTAAGACAAAAAGGGAATGCTTGTATTTGTTGTTTACAAAGAATTTTGATTGGTGTTTGCAGCAGAAAGCTAATCTTGGCCAAACATAACTAGTTGCTAAGGCTGTTTCTAAGCAAAAGTCCGTGACTGTAACAAATGGTAGGTGTTCTCATAAAATCCTTGGACTTTTTTGTGATTTGGCTCAGTTCAAAAGTTCATGGTTTCCCTCAGTGAGGACGTGCATAAGGCACATCGCCTTAAATGCCTCGCGGCTGCATTTTAGAGCCCCTTGGCATAAATGACTTCATTTTATTTCACCTTCCACAGTCATGAAGATCAGAATTCAAATGATGAAAGGCTTGCTATGAAAGCATGGTCTCTAGAGAAAATTCTCTCTGGAATTAGTAATGTTAGTAATGTCAATGTCCCCATCTTCCTCGTATCGCAAAAAAAAAAAAATGCACAGAGTAAACAAATCTAATGCCACCTGTTATCATATATATAACATATATATCATATCTTATATTACTCTGATAGGAAAGGCAATATGTATTTTATATTACTGGTAAATTAATTAAATTTCATAGACTATAAATAAATCCCTTTAGATCACCAATGCAGTAAGTGTCGGAGCCCAGTCACGAGTATGCTCTCTGATTTGGCAGCCTGTTCTATTAAGCACTGATCTTTTTAAAAGCTTGACTAAATATTCTGTGTTTCCTTAGTTTTAAATCTACTTGTTTATCTCCTCAACCTTTCCCTTAGCCCTGTCCTCAGTGGAAAGCTGGCAGGGGCAGAGAGCCAGAACCATCACCAGCTGCCGTCACAGAGCCTTAAAACTTCTGCTGGATAAGAGACTCTGTATATACACTCTTCATAATTCCATGGCTTTATGTCAGTGCATGTATGCTGTTTCCCTATACATAATTGCTTTTAAAGTTGAATAATAGTTTGCCATAGCAAACATCACTGGATGTTTTTTTCGGCAGTATGTAGAAATTCTTAAGGGTTGCAAAAGAAATACTAAACAGCAAACTCAAGCTAGTGTTTGAAGCAGAGATGCTAAAGTATGTTTGGGTCTTGTTCACCATTTATAAATATAAGTATTCTTTTAATTTATCTTCTGTCATGACCACTTATAAAAATGGCTTTTCATCTTTGGGAGATGCTTTCCTTGTGTTTCTTACTAAAGCATTAAATAACTTAGCAATTCTTTTAAGAATTCAAGATTTAGAAGACAAATCCATACCCTCACATTTGATCATCGTTAAGTATAATTTTGAGATTTTTTCTCTCAGTGCTTATGCTGTTGCTAGGTGTTGGGTAAAGTGCTTCAAATATAATGATATAACAAAGAATAGTAAGACAAAGACTCTAACCAAACAGAGAAGACACATACACTGTGCATACTAGACAGAATTATATATGTAAATAACAGGAACATAACCTAGATTTAAGTTAAATAGATGTTCAGTAGCATATTGTGACAAATCTACATACAAACTGGAACCCAGCATTTAAAGATGTAACTTTTTACATATTTTTGACTGACTCATGGCTCACTTGGGATGGCTATTATCAACAGCCAATCTTGAAATAATTTCTAAATTAACTTCTAAAATATAAACTTCATTTTATATTGATGGTTTCAATTACTCAGCTACTGAATATAAGTAAAATTTCCCAACAAAGTAACTGGTTTTCATAGAAGTGAGCCAGGACACTGCAGCATGTCTTAAGAGTTCATCCATTACCTTAAATCATAGGATCTGACACAATATAAGCTGTGGTGGAAATTTCCTGTACGTTTATGCATAAGAAATACTAAACAGCAAACTTGAGCTAGTGTTTGAAGCAGAGAAGATGAACTGTTTGGGTCCTGTTTACCATTTATAAGTCTAATTATTTTTTAAATTTATCTTCTGTCATTACCATTTATAAATCTAATTTTAAAAATTTATCATCTGTCATTAAATTACAAATAGAAGAATTACTGTTACACCTGACCTTCTCAAATGTGTGTAGTTTCACACTTTAATGAGTGAAGATGAAGACTTCCTTATATTAATCATCATACTTGATAAACATGCTATCATATTATTGTCAGAGTAAAATCCCAAGGAACTCTCTTAAGTATTGAATGTTCCAATTATTCTTCTTATTGAACTTTCCAATATTCACAACACACTTACAAGTATATACTGGTTTATGCATATGCAAATAGTGTTTATTCATTCATACATATTACCATGTTATGAGATTAAATTAGGATCTCTAAGGAAAAGGTAGTTCAGGACTAGAATTCCTATTTTTGAGTCCTTGAAGAATGTATATATGACTCCTAAATACTGAGTGAAATAGCAGCTGTTTCATCACGTCTTATTCTTGTAACTTTTATAAGTAGAAAGACTCTATGTGGTCAGTCACAGGTTTTATCTGTCATATATAAAAACTGAGGCCTAAGAGGTGGATTGTGAATTTCTGCAACAGAGCAGAGACTAAATACATACTCTTCAATCCCAGTTCCTCTGTTAATTTTATTCATTTTATACTTTCATCTCCATATCTCAATAAAAATGTTTTCCCTCTCTGGGTTCCCACTTAGCAGAGTCATTGTACCTTCTAAATAGAGTGGACAACCTGTTCAGAGATCTTGCAGAAACAGAATAACAAAACTTTGTAACCTGACTCTAAATTACATTTTTAGTGATGTTCTGCTCCAAAGCCTGCCCTAGTCACTTTGGGTGAGCCTCTTATCCCTATTTTAGGTCCATTTTTTGTTTCTGTTTTTTGGCATTTTAATTTGCCAGTAATGCTTTAATCATGGACATATCCAATTAATTGTATCTTCCCTCAGAAATTGAGAATGGGAAAATTTTGGATAAAATTAAACTTCAGTCAAAAATGGTCAGACAGCTTATAGCTATAACCATATGAGGTTTCATTCTTTCTCACATGTCACATTTTGTATTGCTTTTTACAAAGTATTTGTGTATGTATATACATATTAGGGGAAACTAAATAATTAATGGCTGAGCATTAAATTGAATGCTGCTGATAGATCTTTCCTCTGTGCTCAGTGTTTGGTTTTCTGTTTTACCGGCCCATTTAAAGAAACGACCAAAAATATTCATTTGCATTTAGAAGTTCTGTGCTATTTTCTTTTCAGTTGAACATGCAAATTGTCATCTTTGGCAAATTGACTATACAACAAGTAGATGGAAATAGGCTCTTAATTCAATTTTTCTAAAGCATGGATGTCTCATCAACGGTCCAAATACATTTCACTGTTTTTATGTTTCAGGTCTTGTGTGATTTTTAGTAATCAGTTTTGTTTAATTGCTTTTCAAAAAAAAATTCCCCAACACTTGGATCAAGCTGTGCTTTAGAATTGGATTCAGGGTTTCCCCCCATTCATTTATATATGAAACATCAATGATCTTTTATAAAATACAGAAGAAAAGATGTCCTAAGAGAATTCACTACTATTTTAGACTATAATAAGATAGCAACAAGAGACCAAAACCACTAGTTTTATGTCTTCTTTGGTGCTACCTGGAATATACTCAGGATCTTTCAGCTAAAGCTGAAAGTCTGTGACTGAATACCCTCTCTGACCTTTTAAATTTTTCTTCTTTAGCTCTAGCTCTTGGTTTATTAGAGGCACGTGTTTTGAATTCTCCCAGGTCTGGTTCCTTAGCCCTATGCTCTTGTCTATTTATATCCCTCACTCCCTTAGCTTTACTTTCACCTCTATATATGGGTGATCTCTAGCCCTGACCTAAATTCTAGCTTTGCATGTCTAAAGTTGCTAGAAAATATTTTTATTGGATATCTTGAACAAAAAAGTCCAATATTTGATGCTTGGGGTTTTATTTTTATGATTGTATCTATGGGTAAATGGATGAAATAAATCTCTCTGATTGCTGCTCAGAAAAATCAGCATTCCTGTGTCACTGACTCCTTTGCAGGAAGCCAATTCACATGCAGTTTTAAGCTGCATCATATAAATTCACTTCTAAAGAAGTAAATATATCAATATATCATTGTGCTTCCATGGTTTTTTTTTACTATTTGCATTTTCATACTGGGGTTAAAATATATTTTTACATTTTTATACTGGGGTTAAAATATATAATGTAAAACTTACCACCTTAACCATGTTTAAGTGTACAGTACAGTAGTGTTAAGGATATGTACATTATTATGCAACAGATCTCTAGAACTTTTTCATCTTGCAAAACTTAAACTCTATATCCATTGAACAAATCCTGTTTTCCCCTGTATCCCTAGCACCTGGCAACCACCATTCTACTTGTATTTGTAATGGTTTGACTATTTTAGATACCTCATACAAGTAGAATCATGAAGTATTTATCTTTTTGTGGCCGGCTTATTTCACTTAGTACATGTCCTTAAGGTTCATCCATCTTGTAGCATGTGACAGGATTTCCTTTTTTATTGTGTTGAATTTTGTCAAATGCCTTTTCTGCATTAATTGAGAAGATTGTTTTCTGTCTTTTAATGTGGTGTATTACAATGATTTTTGTGTGTTGAAACATCCTTCCATCCCAGGAATAAATTCCACTTAGTCATGATGTATAATCCCTTTAATGTTGTGTTGAATTTGGTTTGCTATGTTTTTTTGTTGTTGTTGAAAGGATCTTTGCATAAATATTCATCACAGACATTGATATGCAGTTTTCTTATAATCTTTGTCTGACTTTAGCATCATGGTAATTATGGCCTCATGGATGCATTCCTTTCTCACCAATTTTTTTTGGAAGAGTTTGACAAAGATTGATGTTAATTCTCCTTTAAATTTTTAGTAGAATTCTCCAGTGAAGTCATCTGTTGCTTGGATTTTCTTTGTTGGGTGGTTTTAAATTATTGATTCTATTTCCTATTAGTTATCAATATGTTCAGACTTTATTTTTTCATGATTCAATCTTGGAAGCTTATATGTTTCTAGAAATTTGTCCATCTTTTCTAGGTTATCCAATTTGTTGGTGTATAATTGTTCATATTAGTCTTATACAATTCTTTTTATAGCTGTGACATCAGTTGTAATGTCCTCTCATTCATTTCTGAATTTTGCTATTTTAGTTTTTTCTTAGTCTAGAAAAGGACCACATGATTTTATTTTAAGAAAGGTTATTTTTTTCTTTTTCTATTTTTTCCTTTTTCACTGAAACAGTCATCAACCTTAACATGGACAAAAATGCCACATGTATACACCTGGAGATTTTCAGAGTAGAGTGGAATTCAGAAGATCCTGGTACGGGGTGCTGTTTTTGTCTGCTTGGGCTGCCATAACAAAACACCATGGCTTAAATAGAAGAAATTAATTTCTTCCCAGTTCTGGAGGCTAGAATTCCCAGGTCAAGGTCCAGCTGGGTGGGTTTCTGATCTAGCTTGCCAATGGCTGCCTTCTTGCTGTGTCCTCACATGTCAGAGAGTGATCTAGCCCCAGTCTTAGGACCTCATTTAACCTTAATGATCTCCTTACAGACCCTATCTCCAAACAGTTACCCTGGGGTTTAGGACTTCAACATGTGAATTTTGGGGAACACAATTTTTTCCATAGCAGATGTACATAGAAAGAGGGGAAATATTTTATTTAATGAAACATAAATTTTGAACACCCCTTCACCAAGAAGAGGACACTAACACTAAACACCCAAATGAATTTTTATTCTGAAATAAATTTTTCTAATTTTTCAATCTCTGCAGGTATCTCTTATGTGGAATTTCTTGTGGGAAAGGGCAGAAATCCACTCAATTATCAAGGAAGAAAAAGAAAAAAAAAAAAGGACTCTATGGAATTATAATACAGGAATCCAGCCAAATTTGAAAAATTCTCAACAGCTGTCAAGTCCTTCTATAATCTGCTCCAGTCTAAATCTTATACTGAATATAACTTAAATAATAATGAAAAAAAAGTAAAATTTAGACATATGCTCAACTAAAATAATACTTGATAGGGATTTGTAAAAACAAAACAATACAAACAGAAGTATAGTCATATTCCTAGAACTAAAAAACAGTTTTCTTTTAACATGCATTCTTCTCCTAGATTGTCTAAAGTAGAAATGAAGGAGAAGGATGAGGTCATATCTGTTACCTGACTCTGTACCCTAAGATTGATTTTTAAATGTCTCCTCTCTAATAAAGTGAAACACTAACATCCAGTGGCCTATTCCATTTGAATATGAGGGATTTATATGCATATATCATCCCTTCTCTTTACAATTTGCAATAAATCTATATACTTATATAGGTACCTCCTCCTAATGATGTCACATAAACACTGAGTTCTTCCTTTAAAAATGGGTTCAGAAACAAAATCTATTATAAAATCAAGTTTCATATATATCAGATAAAATTTTATTTTGATTATTAATAATTACATTTTTGATGGTCAAATTCAGTTATTTTATTAATACTCTAAAACTCCCTCTCAAGAAAAATAGTAAAGAGAATAAAAAATATTACTTAAAATTCACTGAAAATGTTAAGAATTAGATCAGGTCAGAGACTGCAATGACTCATAACCTGAATTAATGGCACATTTGTGTTCATTCCAGTGTAGTGTTAAATGTAAGAAATATCATATTATGTAAATTGTAGTAAATGTTAAAGTGAAGAGAAAATGAATGTCTTCCCTGAATGAAAAATGATGGCTGTGGTAAGTAATATACAAAACCTTATATACAAATGCCATTTAGGTGGATGTCCAATTCAAAGTAATCAAATAGCCCTTAAAAATTAACCTTCCATGCAGGATGAACCTTTTAGTTAATAATATTCAATTATAAAAATTGAATTTAGCTATCATTTTGAATTATTGGGAAGCTGATACAATTCTTAAGACTGTTCAAAACTATCTTGCTTATATTTCTTCTCCTTTTAACTCCTTCTCCCTCAGTTTATGTTATTTCTCCAACTAGTCTAGACTTTGTCTACATTATAATTCTGGACAGTCACAGACAGACAGTCTAGCAGAATTAAGTCTTCATGTTATGAAATACTTAGGATTTGCTTTCTCCATAGGCTACCACTTTTTGTTTCACTTCATTTTTTCATTTAGTCCCTCATTCATTCAACCAGCTATGTGCCAGGAATAGGATGCTAAAGCAGGTGTGACCCCTGCCCTTATGAGCCAGTAGCATAAGAAAAGCGCAAGCAAACAGATACTAAGCCAATAATCCCACAAAAGTATAAAACAGAAATACGATAAACACCATAACTGAAAAAACAAACAAACAAACAAACAGGATAATAGATGACAGAATCATCTAATCTGAGTAAGAACAGACTTTCCTTTAAAAAGCTATTTGATTGAGATCTGAAGGATGAATCGGAATTGTCTAAGCAGAGTGGCTGAGAGGAAAACATGGCTGACTAACGGAAGACAGGCCACGTCTAAAAGACTTAATGTGAGGAATCATGGATTACAGAGCCCAGAAGAAAATGGGATTAAGGAGGAAGGCAGGAGTGAGCCATTTAAAGAACTTTCCCTATTAAATACATAGCAGTGAAAAGACTTTGTGAGAATTTTTGTGGGTGGAGATGATAAGATCTTCATTTAAAAAATATCCTTGTACACTTTCAACGGTGAATGGATATTTGGGAGCATAAGCCAGAGTAGAGAGATTAGCAGGCTAGTGTAACTCAACAAGAGATGATACCAGCTTGGACCAGGATGGTGAAAGTTTTGGAAACAGAAAAAAGAGAGTAGCATTGAAAGATGTAAGATATAAAATAAAAAATAATTGAAGAGAGACACTTTTCTGAAGAGTGAAACAATCCATTCAAAGTTGTCTCCTATGGTTCCACCTTGTTCACCAGTTGGATGGGTCTCTTGTTCTCTGGGATAGGGCAACTCTGGATAAGAAGCAGTTTTTGAGGAAAGATGATGAATTCCGTTTTGGACTTGCTGAGCCTGAATTCCCTTTAGGGCATCTCTTCTGGACACAGTGAGGAGGCGATTGGGTATTTGGATCTGGGCTCAGAAGAAACATCCTGACTGATAATAAAGCCTTAGGCATCATAGATCACCCAAGGTTTTTGGGAGAGTTGTTCATGGAGAAAGCACGAAGTCAAAGAGTACGGGGTTGGGGAATGAGCCTTGAGAAAGTCAGATATATAACACAAGTAACAAGACTAAAACAGCCCCCAGGACACTGAACTGATTCTCACCCTTTGTCATTTTGAGACTTTTGCTGTTTTTCTTTTTTGGTTATTGTTACTTTTGTTGGATGAATCAAGGACAACTAAATTCTCTTCTCCTGATGGTTCTAGCTCCCTTCCCTTAGAAGAACTCTAATACATTCACACCTTCATCATAGTATTAGTGTTAGGAGGTCACCTGTTTTGTCTTTTGTCATCCTCTGTTAATATGAAAAACTCATTGGTATTATATCTGTTTAACCAGCAACCGTTTTATTTCCTCTTAATTGAAATGTATCCATAACATCATTTCCTGAGAATGCTTATAACTGATAATTATTTCTTCCATGATTTCATTATTCAGAAGGACAGATTAAGAATCAAGTTCAGATATGAGATACACAGCTATTAATCACTTTTCTTTGTTAATTTATGTCTGTTTGCATTTTAATAGGGGATAAAATTCTCTTTTATATCAAAAGAATAGAAGCTCTATCATGAACTACATCTTGTGGTTATCTTTTTGGTGAGGTAGAAGGATCTTCTTAGAATCAGAAAAATTTCATCAGCTGTCATTTAGCCCATTAATATTCTTAAGCAAATTTCAATGACAAACTAAATGGTGGAAAATCTCTTATACAGAATACTGAGCACAAGCTAAATGCATCATTTACATTTTCTATTTCCTATCATTCCTAATTAAACCTTTACAATTCAGTGTTTATTTTTCTAAAACGGTGCTGTACAGAGTTGCAGCAAAGATGTTGTGTGGTTCAAGGATGTATCATTAGTACAAACTTACATCATAAGGCTTTCAGCCAAAGAAATTAAAATAATTAAAAAAAACCCACTAAGTTTCCTTTGAGTTCTCAGTTCCACCCATCTTGATCTTCCTTACGTCTCCTAACCTCACCTAAGGATTATTAAGATAATTGGTTATGTAACTGTCTTCCCAGAAACATTTATAAACCTTCTTGAAATATTTTCAGCAACTGGAGTAAATGTTTTGTGTTCCTGTTCTGCCTTTTCCAATCTGTATGCAACCTTCCTGCCAAACTATAATAGAGGAGAAAATTCTGGGTCAGATGGGAGAAGCAGAAATTTAAAAGAAGTGAACTCTCAGTATTGTGGAATGGTTCAAGTGGCTATCTATTACTCTGATTTTTTATATCTTTATTTCAGGATTTCTTCAGTAGGTAAGATCATATAATGATTTTTGTACAATAACACATTTAGTAAACATGCACAGACAGCTGACTGTCTTTCAGAGTTGATATTAAAAATACTCATAGCTTATGAATAAAGTAGGCAGGGTCTTGGAGAGAGGCAAGTGTTCAAAAGCATGGCCTGAAATTCATGTTCATCTAAATGAATGCATGAAAAACCAACTTGAGAAATGATATGTTTTGCAAACATGATAATTTAGACATCTGAGTGTCCCTCTTCCTGCATCTTCTGCATTTGGTTTGTTGGGTTCCTTATTTTTATATGTATTAATTCCACTGACACCACAGCTTTTATTTTAATATGCAGTTCTTTTACTTGGGATGGGGTTGATTATTGACACCTTACTGATAAGGTGTCTTAGCTTAGGATGCTGTTTTAGAAATGCCATGAACTAGATGGCTTAAACCACAGATATTTATTTGTCACAGTTTTACAGGTTGGGCAGTTCAAGATCAAGGTACTGACAGACTCCATTCCTGATAAAGGCTCGCGGCTTGGCTTGCAGATGGCTTCCATCTTGCTGTGTGCTTACATGATCTCTTTGTATACACGTGGAGAGAGAGAGAGAGTTCGGGTATCTCTTCTTTTTCTATACTACTAATCACATTCTAAGGGCTTTCATGACCTTATCTAAATGTATTTACTTCCCAAACACTCCACCTCCAAATACTAACACACCGGGGGCTAGGGTTTCAACATATGAATTTTAGGAGGACTCAAATATTCAGTCTATAACGTAAGACTGTTGACTTTGGAGAGGAGATGGAAGGGTAGGATATAATTCCAAAAGCCGGGGAAAATCCGGAAAGTAGGACAGGAAGCAATTTTACAAGGGTTAGAAAAGAAAACTATCGTATCTAATGGATAGTTTAAGGGATATCTCTTAAATAATATTCACTTGCTTAAAACACAAATAGTAGGTCTATTAACCTTATTCTTGGGCAATCCGTGGCATCTACATTAGTGATCTCTTGCTGTTTAAACAAATCACTCCTCAAAAAAGTAGTTTAACAATAGACATTATCTCACAGTTTCTGTGGGTCAGAAATCCCAAAGTTGGGTGGTTTGGGCCTGATATCACTCATAATGGGGCAGTTAAGATGTCAGCCAGAGCGGCAGTCATCTGAAGGCTGGACTAAGGCTGGAGATCTGCTTTCAAGGCAGCTCATTGGCTAGCAAGTTGGTACTGGCTTTTGACAGGAACCCTCAATTCCTCGCCACTTGGACTCATCCCCAGTGCTGCTTGAATATCCTCATGGCAGAAGACTTTCCTCAGAAAGATCAATCCAAGAGAAAGCAAAGGGAAGTTGTAAAGTCTCTTATGACCTAGCCTTGAAAGTTATAATCCTTTATTTCTGCTAACTCATTTTATTTATTCAGGTCAGGCCTATTTGGGAGGAGATTGATTATACACAGGCTTGAATGTCAGCGGTGGGGGAATTCACTGGAGGCTATCACGGAGGCTGGCTACCACCATGTCTCTTTAAAAAATAATTCCTAGTAGTGTACAGACTTCTGTGAAGTCCATTCCTTAACAATCACTGCTCCTGGGCAGTTCTGAAATGTTACCACCCTTTGGTGAGAATCAAGAAGGGATGCTAAGACAATTTTTCTTTTTGGACCTTGTTACTTCTGCTAAGGACCAAGCTTTAGGAGTAATTATGGAGGAGGTAAAGCACACCTAATTTCTCCCTTTGTGGAAATTTCTTCCATCTTTTGTCATTCTTAATATTGTGTGTGTGTGTGTGTGTGTGTGTGTGTGTGTGTGTGTGTGTGTGTATGCTTGTGCTCAGACTTTTCTTCTGCTTTGTGGTTGAGTAGAACCACCTCTTTCTTCTGTAATATTTGTCCTACTAAACCTTATTTTAGGCTTCCATTTAACACACTCTCCTTGAGTTCCTTCAATGTTAGCTGAGCTCATTTACTAAAATAAAGTTATTGGGTCAAATTAAATTTATTTACAAAGTTATGAATTATGTCTGATTTTCCCTTCTAAGTGTTTTTGCATGTTTAGAGAATGTTTATTTTCTTAAAGTACTGCATCTTGATATGTGGAATGAGAATTAGAATCAATTAAAGACCTTTTGGTTATTGATAACCACAATATGTGTGGTTTTAGAGACTTCTATTGTGGAGTAGGATGGAATAGTTTGTTGCATTCCAATCTTTCTACCAAAAAAAAAAAAAGACCTACAAAATCAAAATAAATTACAAACATTTAAAAAAGTACCAGGAGTTGCAGAAACAAATAGAAGTATTGAAATACCAGAGAGGGGAGACCTTTT